>JAWVWN010006426.1:0-13067 GCA_037367305.1 Phrynocephalus vlangalii
AGCCTTTTTTGGGGGGGGAGTTTAGGGGTCTGTATAAACGCCCCAAGTTCCCTTCAAGAAGCATCTGGACCTCATTCAGTGCCACCCCTTCCTGGACAACAGCGTGGGGGGGGATGTTTCTACCCACGTGCTAAAATGGGGCATCCCCTTTCCCTGTGCAGTAATCCCAGGAGGATAAAAAGGGAAAAATCAAAATGGCAGCCATTACAGTGGTCCCTTGAAATAACAAATAGTTTGTTTAACATAAAAATCTGTACAACATAAGACATTCAGGAGACAGGGGAAATTTTGCTTAACAAAAACGCCTACGGGCGAACCGTACAACATAAAAAGGGGATCGCTCCGTTTTCAATGCATCCTATGGGAAATGTGCATATGGAAAATGTGCTTAACAAATTTCTTTTTGGAACAAATTTAAATTTCCCTTTTATGCAAGGTACCATTGTACTTCATGTCAGAAATTACGGTCCCTCTTCCTCTATCTGCCCAGTGGAGTTTATTTTAAAGTTACCAGTTTTTTTTCCCCAAACTGACTAAAAATTTGCAAATCACGTACAGTATTTGAGATGAAAAAAAGGGGCTTAAGGTTGGGAAATGGGAGATGAGGAAAAAACAAAAGGGACAGATTTTGTTACTCCGGGTAGAACTCTAGAGCAGTATTTTCTCCACCGGGGGGTCCCCAGATGCTTCTGGACTGCAACTCCCAGAAATTTTCATCATTAACTGAGCAGGCCATGGATCAGTTTTACTTCATGCAGTAATCCCAGGAGGCTAAAAACGGGCTAAACTACATGGCAGCCATACTATGGGCCTTTTCACACGCCCCCTAAACTCCACGGCAAAGGGCTCCCAGCTCCGGAGCTTAAAATTTGTTTTCCCTACCAGCTCCGGAGTTTACAGAAAATTAAGTGTGCCCACGCCCCTAAGCGCATCCCACGCACTTTTCAGGTACCGCTCCCGGGGGTGAAAATCCCGATGCGAATGTAAAGGAGTGAGTGCCGGGCACTCCCGCTTCTTTTTTTTTTGCCCCCCCTTAAAGAAAGGAATCAGGACACGACGGGGGGTCGGGGGGACTTCGACCGGCAGACGGAGGTGAGCCTGCATTTTTCCCTCTCTTTCTTCCTCCCTCCCCTCACGCAGACAGGAGCAAGGAAGTGCGGAGGGGGTGGGAAAAACAGGAAGAGCAACGAACCCCCAAATCTCTGGTCTGAATTTAAATGGCCAGCGGATCTTAGGGGGTTTTGTGAAAAGGCTCTAAGTAACCTACTATGTCAACTTAAGTAGCCAAACTCATCCCCGTGGGAAAACTAGGGGATTTAATCCAGATACTTACAGTCCGATCTGACCATCATACAGAATATTCCTGCAAGCGCTAGATAGCATTGTTAATTGTCTTCTAGATAAATAAAAGCCAAAATGCAAATAACTATTTCGTGATGCACAAGGACTTGATACCGTGCCTATTTTTTAAAAGAAATGGAGATGACTCTTTTTGAAAACGGGATGAATGTAGGTGGGGGAGAGAAAGCTGTTTTTTTTAAAAGAAATGTGAAATTTTTTCACAGAATAACTCATACAAATGAATTCATATAGTCTGTGACTCTGGACGCAAATAACACGCCCCAAACACAGCGTTATGTGAACGGGCCATTAATTGAATAATAAAACGCATTATTTTTGAATAAACGGCTACATACGTAAACTGTTATCAATCGCTTGAGAGCTCTTTAGATTTCTGACTGCTTTGCGAACATCAAATTATGACTAATAGCAATTTTTTTAGTGAGAAACAATAGATTATCCTGCTTTATTTTCTTCTCTTTTTTTAAAGGATGTAAACAAGCTGAAAATTAACATATTTTGCCTGCGAGGAGAAGTGAAAAATATGCAAAAAAGCTCATCAGCATATATCATGCTGAATATAATTAAGACTTCAAGGATAACTCCCCTCAATTGGTCTTGTTAAACATGGTTGCAGATACACACCTGAAGAAAGAGGAGGGGGAATCGGTAATTATAATGGTTACGACCGCAAGGCTGATTTTTGCCAAATATTGGAAATCAAAGAATCAATTAATATTGAAGGAATAGTATAAGGATTTATGCAATCTGGCTATTAACGATAAATTGACTTGTGAAATTAAAATTAGGAAAGGCTTGAGTAAGTCTAGTGATTTCATGAATATGGGGGTAAACTGTTGGTATACCCTATTTCAGAAAGGTAAAGGGTATACACCCGGAGAAGATTCAATATATTTCTGGAGGGAAATGGCTGGGTCAATACCATGAGAGTTGTAAATTTGTTAAAAGTCCCAAGGGGGTGGTGTGGGGAATTTTTAATTTTTTTGGGGGGAAAAACCCCAAATTTGTTTTTTAGGTTTTTGGAAGTTGGCCCCCCAAATGTAGAAAAACCCAGGGAACCTTAAAAGGTTTAAAGGCTTGAAGTTTTTGGAAATTGTTGGGAAAAACCCAAACAGGAAAATTTTAACCAACAAGCCCCCCCAAATTTAAAAATAAAAAAAACTTGAAACAGGTTTTTCTTCAAAGGTGCCAAATGGACCAGCTTTTCCTCTTTATTGATACCTTTAAAATTCTTTTTTCCCCCTTGAATTGTTCCGTTTTTCCTTCTTTCCCCCCCCCCCCGGTTTTTTAAAACCCCCCGCTCCCCAAAAAATTAGGGGAAGGAAATATGGATTATGGAATTCCCTAAACCGATAAAGGGAAAAAAATTAAAAAGCTTGAGTTAGTCAATTGCCTTTGTTAAACTGTTGTAGTCTATTAAAAATTTCCAGTTCAAAAAATTTTTGGGGGGGAAATGAGGCACTGTGAGAAAGTTGCCAAGGGGGGTGGGTTGCAGGGGGTTTATTTTTGTTATTTTTTGTTAAAATTTTTTGTCATATTGGGTGTGTTTTTATTAATATTTTCCTTTCCTTTATGATTTTTTGTTGTTTTATGTGTTTTTTGTATTGTACAGTGGACCCTCATAAAACAAACTGTTTGTATAGCAAAAACAAATCGTCTATGGGCAAAATCCCTACGACATAAAAATGGTTGTGATTAAGGATTACTCTGTTTTCAATGCGTTCCTAGGGGAAATTTGTATAAAGGAAAATCTTCTTAACATAATTTCATTTGGAACAAATTAATTCCCTTTATACAAGGTACCACTGTAGTCTTATAATTCTAATAAAAAAAAAAAAAAGATTTTAAAAGGGATAACAGGTACTGTTACATTAAGACAAGATAGAAAAGTGCGTCAATGCACAACAGCCAGTTTCCTCAATGTGGGGAATATGATGACTGAACTATTCTTTTTTTCCCCCTTTTAAAGAAGGTTATTTTTTACCAGTCAAACTCCTGCTCAGCACTTCTCCTCCTTGGCTCTAAGTGACCCTCCTGTCATCGGCTCGGGGGAAAATTTTGAAGAGAAACCAAGGTGCCTCCCTCTTTCCAGGCCATCGGCAACCCCCCCCCCTCCGCGCTTTCATCACCTGAGGCTGGGGTTTCTGCAAAGCCCCCAGGACCCTCTCTTTGGGTAAGGGAAATACTTGTCTTCAGCTTTCAACCTCTCTTCCCCAAAAACCCGGGAGCAAGCGGGGACTCTGGGCAAGGTAGAGACGACCTAGAGCAACGGGGAGGCAGGTGAGCAGAGGCGGGCTTCCTCCCTGCCCTGCAGAAAGAGCAGGATGTCCACATATTAGACAGGGGTCCTCAACCTAAGGCCCTGGGCGGATGCGGCCCCCAAAGGTCCTGAATCCGGCCCTGGGACCAATTGCACCCCCCCCCCCCCCCTACCCCCTGCGTTGCGAGCAAGCCAGCCTCCGCAGCTGCTTCTATTGCTGAGGCAGATCAAAGCAGTGGGCTATGTCACTTCTCCCACTCCCCCCAACTACCGCCCAGATGTTTCAACATGCTGGCTGGGTGGGGCATTCAAAGGGGGAGGGCTACAGCAAGGTCGCCCGCTTCCCCCACCCACTGTGGCCCGGGCCCCCCAGTGGTGCCTGGGGCGTGGTGGACCGGCCCCCCGGGTTGAAAACTTTGAGGACCCCTGTATTAGACAAAAAAGAGAGGGGGTTTGAGAGAGGAGTCAGGGAGGCCATTCTGTGAGCATCGAAAACCCCTCCCTCAACAGAGGTGGTGGGCTCCGGCATAGTCTATCTGCTACTTATCAGGCTGTGCTTTCAAGAATACCCAGACAAATAAAAAAGCCTTCACCCACCAAGGCCATCGCTAAGGACCCTTTCTTGAGAGGTTTCAGCCCTTAGGCCATTGTTCACCTTAAAGCTATGGATACTATTGTCTCCCTAAGGAGACTATTCGGGCCATTGTTCATCTTATGACCTTATTCAGACCGGGGTGACAAGAGGTCAAAGCTGACTGACGGAGGACTCACACTAGCTGTATTCAGAACCGATGAAGCTGTTTGATGAACAGCGAAACGTTTCTATCTCTCAAGAAAAGAAGTCCAGTAGCCATGACTCAACTTTCCCGATTTAAACTCACCTGGTGACTGAGAATCTTCACAAGCATCTTTCCCAAAGGGGCTCGCTGGACCCGGAATGTCATCCCACCTCTTCTTTGCCTGCTGGACTTCCCCCAACCCTTGTTGTCTATCCATACTTCTGAAAAAGGGATCCTTTCTAGCCCCCTCACAGGGAAAGCTGCGGCTGCCCCGTGGCACCGTGGTTAAATGGCTGTCCTGCAGGTAAAACTGTGCTCGGACCGGGGTTCAATCCCAGGTTTAGCCGGCTCAAGGTTCACTCAGCCTTCATCCTTCTGAGGTCAGTAAAATGAGTACCCAGCTTGCCGGAGATGCAATGTGACTCTTATTTGGAGACTTCAGCAGGGCCAAAATGCAGCCGCCAGACTGGTGGGGTGGGGCAGATATGACCGCATCACCCAGTTCTGGCTCGCCTGCCCTTGGCTGCCCGTTGCTCCCAAGTAAGATTCAAGGTCCTGGTTTGGTTTACAAAACCCTCAACCCGGGTTGGGACCTGAATACTGGCAGAGCAGATCATCCAAAGATACAACTGAGGCCCGAGTCACCAGAATATTGCAGGCCTTCTCACTTTGGGTGGCCCACGCCCAGGGGGGCTAGGAAACATAACCTCAACCAAGCTTCTCTTCCGCCCCTTCGTTTGAACCCCTCTCCAAAAGTGAGATGTGCCTCGACAGTCCCTGCCTGCCTTTTAAAAAGTGAAAAAACCCTTTTTTTTTTAAAGAGAGGTTTTGGGCAACCTTTAGGTTTTTTTTATCTTTTCGCCAATTTCCCCAAGAATTATTTCTATTTTTTGCTATCTTATTTTATTGTTTGATTTTGTTTTCTGTTCCTTTTTGTGTTAAACGCCGGGAGTTCCTTTGGGAAGACGGGTGGTATAGAAATAATATAAATAAAAAATAATGTTGCCTGAATTAAACTATAAATTTCCCCGAGGAGAGAGAAAAAGTTTAAACGTAGGGGCTGGTATATAAGCAACATACTTTACTTTATTTGTGTTTTTGGATTTAAAGGAAGAACACCTCGGGATGCTAATGAAAGTTTTTTTAAAAAGCCCAACGCGTTGGGCCCCGAAGGCCTTCTTCGGGGACTTTTCCCTCTGTGCTCAAAGAAACTCGGGAAACAACTTAATGCTTTCTTCCCTCCCCGAGCTGCTCGGTCGATGCTTCCCCCCTTGTTGCATGGGGCAGCAAGGCAGGAGGCGAGGCTTCCGCTTTAGACAAAAGCGGGGCTGCTTGCCCAAACTCTTCTGCTAACGGTCCCCCCTCACATTGGATGGACGGGAAACCGAAAATCGAATGCTCTTTCGTCGTTTCTTATGTAACGAAACAAAATGAAAGGGAGGTGAAGGATTTCTTAATACAAAGTGTACCCTTGATAACAAACACTGTAATAAAAAAAATCTGTACAACAATAAAAAATTTCCTGAGAATAGGGGAAATATTGCTTAACATAATTCACACCCTATGGTGGAAAATCCGTACAACATAAAATGGGTTACTATCATTTTCAATGCATTCCCTATGGAATTGCTAAAAGGAAAAATTTGCTTAATCTATTTCATTTGGAACGAATTAATTCCTTAATAAAAACGGTAACCAGTGTATGATGAAACGAATAGTTGTTTTCCCATTAAAACGAACCGTTTTGTTCCATCCTTTTCGGGCTCCTGCCGAGCTGTCAATGGCTGGAGCCCTTTAATCCTGGCCCAGTCGGTACCAGGGGGGCCCTCTGGTACCAACTGGGCCAGGTTTAAAGGGCTCCAGCCATTGATAGCTCAAAAGCAGCCCTTTAAAAAAGGCTCCCGGAGTCCTGGGCACCAAATGTGGTGCCACTAGGACCCAGGAGAGCCATTTAGTTTAGTTTCCTTTCCTTTCGTTTCGCGCAATATTTTTTTAAATTTTGTAAGAAACAAAACAAAACAAATTGGGGGTGAGCACGAAATGAAACGAAGCGAAACATTATTTTTCCGTTTCGTGCCCATCCCTCCTCGGCACCCGTTCCACTTAGCTCTTTATCAGAATGGGGAGGCTGTGAAGTGCCCCAAATCAGGCCAAAGAGAGCCAGCCGAACGTTCTAGGTTTGCTCGCCAAACTTGCGCCTGTCCTGAGGTGAGCGGAGCATGGGTGCATGAACAAAAGAGTCTGGGAAAAGCACGTGCCTCTAGAAATGTCCACGAGAGTGGGCAGCACCCTGAACCACACACAGCCCACCTGCAGGCCTCAGGCTAAGCGCAGCAAGGAGGGTTCTATTTCCCATTCCTTCGGTAAGAACCGAAAGCACCAGCTTCTGAGGATAAATGCGGAAGGAGCCATTTGAGCGAGATCAAAAGCATGCTGCTAATAACGTAACGAATATAATGAAGATACTGAACCCATCGATGCTGGATGTGAGATTGCACATTTGAAACTTGACGTACTGCATATCCCATGCAGGGATTGGTCTGGAGGCCGAGCCCATGTTCTCTACCTACCTGACAATTAAAACAACCTCTGCACAGAGACGGGGGAAAGGCACCCAAGCCAAATCTCCTCCGGGACTGGACTGAGTGATCCCAGAAGGCACAAGATCCCAGGGCATCTCCTACTTGTCCTGGCTACCACGCCCCAAGTCTGCATAAATTTTACGGTCGTCTTCGGCTTGGGGGGTGGGGGGGGGGCGGCGGTGGGCTCCTGAGAAAGAGGAGACCACACCACCACCACCACCCACCAGGTCCAGGGCAAGAAGATGGGGTAGGATCCGTCCTGGATGGGCCCTTCTTCTATAATTTTGGGTTGGAAAACTGGGAGTTTGGCTTATACTTGGGAGTGCCTTATAAATGAAAAATATAATATGTTTATTATATTTATTTATTATTTATTGGCTATATATTAATGCTACCGTCTTCCCGAGGAACTCTGGGCGTATACAATGTATATAAAATACACATACATAGGTATTTATACGGAACAGGCATAGTAATTGTGCACTGCCCATACATACATATATACATACATACACATACATACATACATACATACATACATACAGACTACATACATACAACACACACATAAGGAGAGCCATGCTGGATCAGGCCAAAGGCCCATCTAGTCCAGCTTCCTGTATCTCACAGTGGCCACCAAATGCGTCTGGGAGCGCATGAGACTAATCTCGTCTCCTGATACCACTCCCCTGCATCTGGCCCTTGAAGTACCCGGTTTTAACACTAGTATTACACATCTCCATCATGGTTTGTAACCTGTGATGGACTTCTCCTCCAGGAATCTGTACATCATACATACATACATACATACATACATACATACATACATAACATACATAAAACTAGGGATGGGCATGTTCAGAACTACTGGTTCCGAAAGACCCATCAAGTCCCAGGTTGCAGGATGCAGGAGGCGGTGATGCCTCCTGCACAGTCTGATTGGCCAGCCCACAGAGAAGCAAAGATGACGTCGGAGCCCGCTTCCTTGTTGGAGCTCAGCTCTGTGCGGGCGCAGAACAAGATAAGTGATTGGCTGCTTTTGTGTTGGAGGCTCCAAACCCCCCCCCCGGGGCTCGTGCCTAATACCTACTCTTCACAGTGCTGAGGCAGAGCTGTGGGCCAACAGCGAGTACCAAGCCTGTCACTGACCTTCAGCAAGCGAGGCGAAGGCATTGATAAGCCTGGCCATGTACTGTCGAACCACTTCGTTCTTGGACTGGGTCAGCATGAGGACATTTCTCTGAAAGGGACAAGCGGTGCTTTGTGACAACGATGCAATGCTTCCCTCGAATGCAGAAATGAGATTTTAATAAAAATATTTGCCTTTGACTTCAGTATATACATTAAGGTCCAAAACACCTTGCAGCTATTTAGGAATATATGCAGAGAAAAATCGCAGAGTGAAAAAAAAAAAGCAAAAGGAGGTTCTTAGGAATCCAAACATGGGTTGTGATGCAAACGTCACAGCCAAACCCATTCATTCATACAGTTCTCTATGAAGACTGTCCCCAGTAGTGCAATTCAGGCATAAACGAAGGAAGAACACTTGGATAAACTAGATTTGAGCTTGACAGGCTCTCTCTTCCCAAAAATGTCCTTTTTGGGGCTAAAATGTGACTGCTTTACATGCTCAAAGACGGGCGGGTTTTTGTCGGCCCGTGATAACAGAGATATCAGGGGTTTAAAATTTTAAAACAGTAACAAAAAAAAATTTTGGCTAACCATGGTGGAAAACCCTTTTCAGCACCCCCCAGATGTCTTGGAGCACAACTCCCACATTCCTTTGTCATTGGCAATAAAAAGCTTGGAATTCTGGGAGCTTGGTCCAAAAAAACCCAAAACCCCAAAGGTTCACCATGACGGGGTTTAGACATTGGGAAGAACATCCTGATATAACCTTTTTCCCCATGAAAACGGCTTTTGGGAAGGTGGAAAACCCCTCTTTGTTTGGGAGGTAGAGAGGGGCAAAAACCCATTAAACTCCAGTTATTTCCCATTCATAAAGGCAGCAGGCAATGCAGGGCTGCTGTCCCCTCCTTGACCTCCTCACCCAAATCAACCACTCACCAGGCCCATTTTGGGTTTTTCCCCCCCCAAAACCACCACTTTTTTGGGTTTAAAACTCCCATCATAAGCAAGAGCACAGATTTTCACTGCTCTCCCCTTTCCTCTGAGTGGGAGACCCAACCAAGGGGGTGGAGCAAAGAACCCCAGCTGTTTTTGGGACTGGAAGACTTTGAGGAGGGGGGGAAAAACAAACACTTTGGGGCCTGGGAATTTGGCAAAAGGAGCCAGAGGAGGCGGGATGGAGAAATTTTGCACCTGTGGGCGTTTATCAGGGCCCCCCCAAACTCCGGGGCAAAGGGCCCCCCCAAGCCCCGGATTTTAAAAATTTTTTAAACCCCCCCACTCCGGAGTTAACGGGAAAATTTAAGTGCAAACCCCCCCCCCCCACTTTAGCGCATCCCAGCCAGCTTTCAGGAAACCTGTTTTTTGGAGTAAAAAAAAATTTGATCCGGGGTAAGGATAGGGGGAGTGGGGGGCTCTTTTGGGCTTCTGTTTGTTTTTTTTTTTCCCCCCCCCCCCCCCCCCTTTAAGAGATCTGAATGCTCCCGGGGAAAAAAACGGGGGGAAGACGGCATTTTTTTTCTTTCTTTTTTCTCCCTCCCTCACACAGCCAGCAACCAGGAAGTGCGGAGGGGGGTGGGGACAGGGGGAAGAGCGAGAACCCCTAAGATCTCGGGCCCTAAAATTTAAGGGGCCCAAACGGATCTTGGGGGCCCGGTTTAAAAAGGCCCTTTGCTGACACCTTCATGAAACCCGGACAAACTGGATCAGTCCAACTCTAAAATTGGGGGTTTATAAGCATGGTCACCTAGCAAGGAAGCTTTGACAAAGGGCTTTCCGCTGGGGGAGGGGTTTGGGCTACCGAGGGACTTTTTTATTCCCCCCCGCTTTGCCCCCTAGCCCATAAACCCAAAAATCCAAAACTGGGCTTAGGTTTTTTAAACTAAAAAAAAGTACATTAAAACCCGGGGGGGTGTACCCCCAAACCAAAAGGGCTTTTTATATAAGCCTGAAAACCGTGCCCTCGTTCACCCGGGGGAAATTTTTCAGACGTATTAAAAAAAAAACACAAAGAGAGAAATTTAAAGTGGGGGGTTTTTTTTTCCCCGTGGGGAAAAGGGGTAACCAAAAATTTTTTGGGGAAACCACTGGGGAATTTTTTTTTAATATTTATTTGGGCTTCCCCCCCCCGGGGGGAAAAAGGGGCATAAAAAAAATTATTATTATTATTATTATTATTTTTATTTTTTTTTTTATTATTTTTTTTATTTTTATTATTATTTTTATTTTTATTTTTATTTAATAAAAAAAAAAAAAATTTTTTAAAAACTAAAGAAGCCCGGGGAAAACCAGGGAGTTTTGGGGAAAAAAGGGCGGGGAATTAAAATTGGGCATATAAAAAATAAACACCCCGGGGGGGAAACAAAAAAAGGGGGGGAATGGGGGCAAAACCAGTGGGCCCCCCCCAAAAACAAATGACATGGAAGAATGTAACCCCCGAACGGGGTTTTGGACAAGTAAAACCCCCAAAAGGACAAAGGCAAAGAACTCAAAAATTTTGATGAACAAACGTAAATAGAAAACCCCCCCAAGGTCAAAACAAGAAGAAAAAGGGCCCACCCCTTGCCAGGGCTCAACATTTTATCTCCCGTAGAGTAGATATACAAAAATTTTACCTCACTTTTTCCTGCCCTTTCTCAAAATTTGGGGAAAAGCAGCAGGAAGGGTTTTCCCGCAAAAAGGGGGAAAAATTTAAAAAAAAACCAAAAAATTTTTTAAAACACTTAATTCGTTACAAAAAAACCCGCCATGTCGCATCTTTCCCCCCCCTTTCCCCGTTTTTTGGGGTACTCACCCAACGCAAGGCCTGCATAAAAATTTTTCAGGGGTCTTCCCCCCCCACAAATTTTTTCTTTTGCTTCCAAACCCCAAAAGGGGGAAAAGCCACTTCTAAATTTTCCCCGCAGGATCAATGAAAAGGGGGGCAGTCGTAAAAACCTTTGCACCCCCTTTTTAGGGGGGGGGGGGGGGGAAAGGGGGGGGGAGGCAATTTCTGGAAGGGAAAAGGCTTCCTGAGCTTACAAGATGGAAAAACCCCGGGTTGGTACAGACGGGGGATTCACCTAAAATTTTTCAATGCTTTGGGGAATTCTGGCCTTTCAAAGGGGAGGGGCCAACTTTTTAACGGCCAAGTCTACTTTATCCCCCCAAAAAGGGTGCCTGAGGGCTACTACACAAAAAACCTCTACTTATGAATTTTATCCGTTCCAGCACACCAAAAAAGAAAAAACTTTTGAATAGGGCACGGTTTCCCATAGGAATCCTGAAAACCAATAATCTTCTGGAGGGAAAATTTCAATGCACCAGGGGCCCTTAAAATCCCCCCGTTTGGGTGAACGAGGCGGCAGCCCCAAATTTTCTGGGGCATGGTGGCCCTTTGGGGAGGGGGGGGTAAAAGGGCGAACTTATCCCCCCGTTTTGATTGATGGCCGGGGGGCTACTTTTGAACCCCTTTCCCCCCCCCACCCGTAGCCCCGGCTACCTCTTGGGGGAGGCCCGGTCTAAGGGTTGCCCATTCCTTTTGTTCCCCTTTAACTTTTGGGGCGCAACCGCCTCCTGAGGAAATGGGTTTCCCTTTTCCCTACCCCTTTAACTTTAAGCAGTGTTTTCCAACCTGGGGTCAGGACCCCTTGGGGGGGGCGAATGACCATTTTTACAGGGGGCCAGAACAGGAAGAAAAAAGGGAAAACGCTTGGGTGGAGGAGGGGGGCAGAAAAAGGGAGAAAGGGGGGGTTTTCCATTGTAGTTGGAGGGGATGGGCATCAATGGGACCGGGGGTTGTGATTGGTGAGGGGGCCCATATGGGGAACTTCTCTATGCACCTGCGGCAGGGGGCCGCCAAAGGGGGGTTTACCTCTTCCGGAGGGCAAGGGGTCACCACAACAGGGGAACTGTATTTAAAAGGGGGCATTAGGGGAAGGTTTTGGAACCACTGGTTTTGACATTTTTCCCATATTCACTGAAATTTGGGTTTCTGGGAATTTGACTAAAATATACACTAAAATGATTCCGGGCTGGGGCACCTCCTTAGAGGAAAAACTAAAAATTTGGGGGTCTTTTTCTGGAAAAAAGCACCTGAGGGGGGGAAAAGATTAGACTACAAAATAATGAGGGGATGAGAAATGGGTAGAGGGGCCTTCTTTCCCCCTTTCCCAAAAAATTTAGAACTAGGAACAGAACTCAAATTTAGGGCTGGGGAGAAGAAAAGACAAAAGAAAATTTTTTTCACCGCGTGTTTTTATCTGTGAACTCCCTTCCCAGGGGGTGGGTGGATCTGGCCTGGATCCTTTAAAAGGGGGTTGGAAATTTCCCGGAGGAAAAGTCCATCCAGGGTTTCAAACCATGCTGGAGATGTGTCATCTCCAGGGGCCAAAGCAGGGGGTGGGGAGTTTTAGGGGACAGAGACTAGTCTCGGCGCTCCCAGAGGGATCTGGGGGGGTCACTTGAGAACGAACTGGACTCGATGGGGCCTTGGCCGATCCGCAGGGGGTTTCTTTATGTTCTTATTTTTATGAGAAATTTGGCAGCCCTGCACTCTGGGAAACAGAAGAATCCGGGGCCCCGTTCGTAGGGCAGCCCCTTTTAAATCTTTTAAAAGTGCTACCGTGTCCCCTCCCGAGGGGAAAATGCCCCTTCTTTCAGTCCCTTCCGTAGGAACGGTTTTCCCGTTTCCACTCATTCCCTTTTTCCCCCTTTTTAGTTTTTCAGCACCTTTACAGTGTGGTGTCCAGAACGACCAGGGCCCTTTAAAGGGGGCCTAACCAGTGCCGAATAGAAGGGGAACCGTACAATGGTACCCCTCGTACGGGGCTCATTACAGCAAATTTAACTTCAAGCAGAGAACCATTGCATTTTTAAAAGCTGCTTTACAAATTTTGATGGGCTTTTCAAATTACATTTTTTTTATTTTTTTTTATTTCTAATTTTTTTTAAATTTTTTTTTTTTCTAATTTTTAA
>JAWVWN010006427.1:0-22295 GCA_037367305.1 Phrynocephalus vlangalii
TTTCATCTGCCAAACAATCTTGGACAGGCCCTGATGTTAAGATGCATGATAAGGGAGAGAAATCTCATCCTACTTATTGCAGGGTAGGCTCTAGTAGGTTTCCTCCAGTGAGGTGAAAGCTGTGCACATGGTTTTGCTGTCATGCTTTTTATTGTCAAAGTTGTCTTGTGAGGCAGGTTAGGCTGAGGGAGAAAGTCATTCTTCATGGCTCAGTGGAAAGGATCTTGGGTCTGCCAAATCCCAGTCAAAAACTCCAATTACACCGTATGCCATCACACTGACAGTCAAGAGAGCCATCAAGGATTCCCTTTTTGACTGAATGCCAGGAAGACCCTCTTCCTAGAAAAAGTTCTAAAACAGCAATACAGAAAGTCTAAATGCACAGGCTCTTACAGGCAGAGACTGTGTATGTCAATTCCAGAATATCCAGGACTGGCCCTAAGGAGACTGGGTTGGATGACAAACTATGTAACTATATAACTGTATGTTCTGTGGATCTTCTGGCCACTACAAGGATGTGGATGGCAGGAAGGCCAGCGGCTATGATCCTGATGGAAATTTCCTTCTAACAAGCTGTTATGGAAGTGGGGAAGATAGGTAATCAGGAAGGCATGGGGGAAGAAAAGCATGATCTCCTATGACCTAGAGAGGAGTAAACTTCTCAGTTTTTTTTCTCCCACATTTGAATGCTGTGAGTTTTGATAAATCCTGATTTCTTAAAAAAAAAAAGCTCTGAAACAAAATTCACTCCCATCTCTAACTTGCCCACATACCATGGCCCTATTGTTGTTTGTGTTCCCTGTCAATTGCCACTTGGAGTAGTGAAAGCATTTGTGCAACTCAAAAGGATGTATCTAACAGCCTATGTTGTTTTGTCCTCAGAGATACAGCCCAAGCAAATGCTCATCTTTGTTTGTGGAAACGATATTGCAAACAGAAGGAGTCATATACATTTATGGTGTGTGCTATGCTGAAACAATTTTGGATAAAGTTATCACTGAATCATGATTAAATACAGGTGATCAGCTAGCATAAGAAGCATTGCTTTTCGGCCTAGTTAAAAACTAAGGAAAACCCTTGTGTTTCTCAGTAGAACACCCATCTGTTTAAAGCTGGCTAAACAATTCTCCCCATCTCCCATAGATACCCACTTAACTTGCTTCTAGAACTCTTTAAATGTCTCTGTCAAAAGATCTGTTTGCTTGCAGAGGCTTTTGGAATTTTATGTGAAACTCAGACAAATGGGACAAGGGGTTACTGGCTGCCCCCCCCCCCCAGTAGAAATACAGACGTATGTTCATGTTATTCACTAGAGAGCTGTGACTAGGTTTGCAATAATCTGATTTGGAACACATTTCTCCCGTTTGTCATGCTCATTTGTATTACCAATTGAACATCATTTTGTCTAGTTTTTGGCATCTCCTTGGAATGTAAAAAAGGGTCCGCATGTAGCTATTTAACAACTCAGAAATCTGCTTTTAAGAAGAATGGAGGCCACACTGGCATGAAAATAAAAGAGTCATCCCAATGCTACCTAAGCATGGGTTCATTTTGTTATTTATTCACTTGATAAGTATATATAAACAGCACTCCACACACACACCCAGAAACTAGTATCTAAGCCAGCTAATAATATAAGTGCTTTTATGTGCTTTTAAGAGAGCGGGGAGGCAGTCAACATAGCTTCTCCAGACAAGGAATTCCGTAAGTTGGGGTAGACCACTGAAGCATCCCTCTTGTGTCCTTGGAAGGTAGCAAGACCAAGAGAGGAATTTTTCTTCCAGATTGTTGTTCTTGTTGTCCAGTCGTTCAGTCGTGTCCGACTCTTCGTGACCCCATGGACCAGAGCTCGCCAGGCCTTCCTCTCTTCTACTGCCTCCCGGAGTTTTGGTCAAATCCATATTGGTTGCATGAGCCCAAATAGACTTATATGGGATAATATCATATTGTGGACCCAGGTTTTATAACCAAAACTTGGATTAGAGTCTGCAAATGGATAACTAACTAGACTTCACCATGTTTTAATCTTGTATAGTCATCTACCTTGAAAGTAATTTTCCCAGCAAAAGAAGTTACTTAGTGTTAATAGCTTACTCACAGTATTTACTGTCCATCACTAGAGCATCCAGCTAAGCAACTTATTTTTTGCTGAGCTTCCATGTGGGTCAGTTCTCTTATGTTTTCTCCCCTCCCTTCCAGATCATGTATGCTACTCTAGCGCATCTGGTTAAGATTACAAGACAGTCTGAGCCATTTCATTTACTCTTCTTTGGCCATGCAATTTTGAGAAAATGTTGTAGATTCTTTATACTTTCCATAGTATCTCTTCAGAAAATTAACATAGCTTGAATGTATGTTTTTAAAAGTAGGAGCCGCAGACAAAATAGGAATTCTCTTGGTGACATAACAACTTCTCTACCTCAACTTACTGAGCTGATAATAGGGCTGATGTTGGAGTCCCCTCTGCTCATCATTCTAGGGGACATTAACATCCATCCTGAGGCGGCTCTGTCAGGAGTGTCTGAAGACTCCATGACCTCCATGTCAACAATGGGTCTGGCCCAAATGGTATCTGCCCCAACCCATCCTGCAGGCCACACCTTACACCGGATGTTCTCCCTGATATGGACAGTGGAGACATTAGGGTAAAGGAACTTCCTGTAGCCTATTGTCCTGAACAGACCACTATATGGTGTGCTTTAGGCTTGCTGTAACTCAGAGTGGGACATCAGACAAAAGCATAAGAACATAAGAAAAACCACGCTAGAAAAACCAAAGGCCCATCTAGTCCAGCTTCCTGTATCTCACAGTGGCCCCACCAAACATGTCTCGAGTGCACGAGACTAGATATCTGTCTCCTGATATCACTCCCCTGCATCTGGCCCTTGAAGTTCCCTGGTTTTTAGCCTGCAGATTACACATCTCCATCATGGTTTGTAACCTGTGATGGACTTTTCCTCCAGGAATCGGTCCAATCCCCTTTTGAAGGCATCCAGGCCAGATGCCATCACCACATCCTGTGGCAGGGAGTTCCACAGACTAACAACACGCTGGGTAAAAAAAAAATATTTTCTTTTGTCTGTTCTCACTTTCCCAACCCTCAATTTGATTGGATGCCCACTAGTTCTGGTATTTTGTGAGAGAGAGAAGAGCGTCCCTGTATCCACTTTACTTATGCCCTGCATTATTTTGTACGGCTCAAAATACCCCCCCCCCGCCCGGCACCTTTTTCCAGACTAAAGAGCCCCAAATGTTTTAGTCTTTCCTCATAAGGGAGGTCCCCCAGCTCAGTAATCATTTTATTTGCTCTCTTCTGTACCTTTTCCAGTTCCACTATGCTAATTATAACTCAAATGTCTCAATTCCCATCTTGATCAAACTTGACAGGGGTTGGGATGAGAGTCAGCTGAACACCACCTGCATGTTTGCCATCTCTAACTCACAAGAGTGGCCATTCCAGAATTCCGTATCACACAAACCACAAATCAGCTCATTTTTTCGGTATGTTTCTAAATATTTGTAGGTCATGAATAGTGATGGAACCCATCACAAGCCATCAGGAACCATCATTTTCCCATTTTGAGCCCATCTCTAATTCCTAGCCGTCTTATAATCACACTCAGTAATTTTGAAACACGTGGAGCTTATAAGTAGTTAAAGTCTCTATGGACGATAACTATTTAGATGGTGTTGTAACCACTGTCATTAATTATAGAACAACGCTCTGATCTTTGCAGCAGGAGCCTGACCTACAATGCTTCCAAAACGTGCAGCGTAACTTTTTCTTATTTATTTATTTTTTAACCTGAGGTCTGGTCTTGGTCATCCAGGGGAAAAATTGGTTCTGTTTACATATTCATCTTGCAGATCTGGCAGCTTTGAAGATGAGTCACTGCAGAGCGACAGGTTATTATCACCACCTAATTGCAAAATTTCCCATTTCATCCTTTCAGGCCCTAAATCAGCTTTCATAATTATTAAATGTTGAGCCAACTCTCTGAATGCAAGTAAAGCCAACTCCTGTTCTCTCTTAAGGTACAAACCTCTCCTCCTGAGTGAATATGAAAACAATGGCAAGCACAATGTTTCCAATATTCCTTTCTTATAATAAATTCCTTTACCCACAGTGGTCCGTCTTACATTATTCATGAACCATGGAGCTAATATCACTGTGTTCTATATTTCACTATGAAACTGTGCATTTTGTATTGACATTTCCATGGCATATCTTGGATAGTGGAAAGGTAAAAGAAATGAATCTAGTGTTTGCTCACACCTCATCTTTAAAGGATAATCTCCACACACTAGACAGGAGTATATTTTAATGACTCCCGGGGAAAGTATGTGAGGTAAACAAAGACAAAACTTCTAAAGCTGATATTCAAGAGTGCCTTCCTGTCTAAAAAATAAAGACACTGAAGCCCAGGACAGCCTACTTTAATTACACCTTAGAGGACCCACAGTTTTTGGTCGGTTGATGTATTAATCAGAAGAGCCAGGAAAAGAAACAAACAAAGGAAATGAAGTGAGGTTAGTTTGTCCAAAAAAAAAAAAAAAAACTGTGCAAGGCTATTAGTGCTACGAAAGCTGAGGGATTTCCTGAATGTATTTCAAGGAGGATTAACTTTGCCATTCAACAAAGCCCCCTTGGCATATCTGGTGGTTGTTTCCTTTGCACTTCACCCTCACATTTCAATGGTTTGAAAGGAGGAATTTTCATGTTACATATGTGGGGTGAACATGGAAACAGAACTCTGCTCGAGACATGCTATTTTGTGTTCATAAAAACATGATCAAGGGGTGTGTGTAGAAAAAGCAGCCTCCAGAATGTACATTGTGCTTTTTAAAAGCTGGAATCGATGGGCCTTAGGTCCCTTCAAGCTCTGCAGTTCAAAGATGCAATATTCCTGATAGTTGACCGTGCTTCACAGGCCTTTATTCCTCCGGGTGTCACAATTTCACTTTAATAAAGATGTGTGTGTTGTGTTGGGTCATTACAGTCATGACAAACTCTTCATGACCCCATGTCCATGGAGTTTTCTTGGCAGGAATACTGGAGTGGTTTGCCAGTTCCTACTCCAGGTGCCTACAGCACCTGGTATTCCCTGGTGGTCTCCCATCCAAGTAATAACCAGGGCCGACACTGCTTAGCTTCTGAAATCAGGCAAGATCAGATGTGCTTAGGACATCTAGGCACCTATTTTCATAGTCACAACCTGCCAGATTCTGAGTTATAAGCCTTTGGAGTTACAGGAGGTGCAAAATAGTAGAGATTCCAGGTTTTAAAATTACTTAGTCCTTTTCCAGGACTTGGAAGGGAAAGGTGTAGAGCTGAAAGAACTGTAAATATAGGGAGATAGGAGACACACACATCAAAACACGAAGGCAATATGACAATGCTAAGCTACAACAGGGATACTGATCAGCACATTGCAAAGAAACAGAATTTGGATATCTTTGAGCTTTAATTTAATCTCTGAAATCTTGGTTTATTTCCATGAAAAATCAAATGGCTTATGAACGTTTCAAAGAGCTGGCTGCAGCCAAGTTAATGGGCCAAATACTTTGATATGAAAACAGCCATAGGGCAGAGAGTAATATATGGTCAATTCAGAAGCTATTCATGGCTGAGTACCTTGCAACTGAGGGGATGAAAGCTACATTACATACACTTAGACATGGGCACGGAGCGGCGAAATTTTCGTTTCCGTTACCATTTTTTTCGGTTCCATAGGTAATGGAAACAGTAACAGTAATTAAGCCGTTACCACTCGAACTCGAACCGAAAAAAGAAAAATTAGGTCGGGTTTTTCGTTTCCATTTGTGGCATTGTGGCGATCGCACGATGCCAAGCAAGCACAGAAAAAGTTTTTAAAAGTAAAACAAACAAACCCCGACTCCCTCCCGGCTGAAAAAGAAGGTGAAAATATGCTTGCCTGAGGCTTTGCCACCTACCAGAGGGGTGGTTTCTGTGGGGGGGGGGTTCCACGGCCTCCCCCCTCCTCTCCTGTCCTGGGCTGCTGGCACCAGGCTGGGGGGCATCATCCTCGTCGTCTCGCCATGCCATGCGGTGGGGGGGATCCAAAATGGCGACCGCAATTTTTCTTTGTAAACCATGGTCAAAAAACACACCAAATCACCACAGAAACATGTGAAATTTATTTATTTTAAATGCCTGAATTTTAATAGTAGCAGCAGTGGGTTTTTATAGCAATAAAATGTTGCATTTATTTTATTTTATTTTATTTTATTATTTTTTTAGACCTGCCCATGTGGGCTGGGCATGGGATGGGACCATGCAATTTTTTGAACAATTCCACCAATGGCATGGCCAGGTTTTGACTGACACTTCTGGATATGCCAGAGGGCATAAAAAGCCGAGCCACCTTCCAGAAGTCGCAGTCTGCTCTTGGATGTGGTTGAGGGAGGGCTGTGCTGTGCTACTGGATTATTTTAGGAGGGAGGCCTGGAGGCTTTAGGCTTTAGGCAGGCAGGGAGGGAATTGATTTTTTATTTGAAAAATTTCTTTCATTCCCTGCAGCTTTGGCGAAGGGAAGCAGTTAGGGTTTTCTATTTTTTCTCTTCTCTGGCTGTTTGTGGGGAGAGGAGGATATTTCTTGGATAAAGGGGGAGGGTCGACTGGGAGTGGGAGGTGTGGATTTATTTTAAAATATATACACTACCATTTATTTTCTATTTTTCCCAACTTCAATTTGCTTGCGCGCACACACACATTCGGGGTGCAAGGCAAGAACAGAAGTTGAACCTCTATTCTCCTAAGTGGAGAATATTTCACAATATTTCTGTGAAGATTCTCAGTCATCCAGGTTTGTTTAACTGGGAGTTGAGTCATGGCTACTGGACTTCTTTTCACAATATTATTTAGTTTACTAATTACCTACTTAATTGTTTGTTTTTAAATTTGTTGAGCTCTGTGTGTGCCCTTGAACACACAGACACATTCCATTTAAGTGGGACAGAAGAATTCAGAAAATTATTTTCAGTTTACCTGACTACAACTACTAAACTATATTGTTTTTTTATTTACACCCCAATATTTTTTGGGAGGATGCTGCTTCTGCCGATATCAGCCTTACAATATTATATTATTGATTCATTACTCCAGTGTTTGTTTGTTGTTTACATACATACACTGGTTGTGCTGGGTGTGCACTTGAACACAAAGGCAGGCACATTCCATTTCAGTGCATCAAGTTGAATTCAGAAAATTATTTTCAGTTTATTCCCTGAGTGACTACAACTAAACTATATTGTTTTTATTTACACCCAAATATCTTTTTTGGTAGGCCGCTGCTTCTGCTGATATCAGCCTTACAATATTATATTGATTCAGTACTCCAGTCAGTGTTTGTTTGTTGTTTACATACATACACGTGCTGGGTGTGCACTTGAATACACAGGCAGGCACATTCCATTTCAGTGCATCAAGTTGAATTCAGAAAATTATTTTCAGTTTATTCCCTGAGTGACTGCAACTAAACTATATTGTTTTTATTTACACCCAAATATCTTTTTTTGGGAGGCCGCTGCTTCTGCTGATATCAGCCTTACAATATTATATTGATTCAGTACTCCAGCCAGTGTTTGTCTGTTGTTTACATACATACACTTGTTGTGCTGGGTGTGCACTTGAACACACAGGCAGGCACATTCCATTTCAGTGCATCAAGTTGAATTCAGAAGTTAGAAACTTATATCAAAGGGCCAGCAGGGCAACATTGAAAGCTTGTACAAAAGAACACAGTGTGAGAGTAAGCTTGTGGGTCAAAAGGATAAGTTTATTAGAATAGTTTGTTACTTAACACAAATATAAAAAGAAAACATATTTCTAATACTTTTTGAGAAATAAAAAAATGAGGAGGGGTGACAGAGCCAGAGGGAAGGGCAGGAGTACCCCCACTAAAATAAATAGGGGCACATTTCTGAATGAAAGCACAGGAAGTAGTAGTGCAGATAGTAATATTGTTGCCACTCCCTCTCCAAGCAGCAGCTGCACAACCAGTACAACCGTACCATCTTCTGTCACTGAGGGAAGCATGGATGACTGCATGCGAGCCCCGATGCCACCAGGCTTTGACATGGACACACACACCGTTTATCAGGAGGAAGACAAGGACTTGGAATCAGAAACAGGCTCTTTGCATCTACATATCCTGGATGCTGAGGACCTGTTGGCAGGAACAGACGAAAGGCAGGCTTCAGGCAGTGATGGAAGGAGCAGCACTCTTTCCACCCAGAGTACCACCAGTGACGGCTCATTGGTGGCAACCCAAGGATGTCCTTGATACCAGGGCATCCCAAGAACACCCTAGTGGTGGGCGATGCCATTGGGCTGGGAGCACCAAAGGACTCCTGGGATGAGGGGACCCTGGAGACCAAGGCCTTGCTGGACAAGTGCAGGAAAATAGTTGGGCACTTCTCAGACAGCGTCAAGGCATCCAGGATGATGCATGAGAGGCAGGCAGAGACGGGCCGACCAGAGCACGTCCTGATCCAGGACGTGACCACCCGGTGGAACTCCACCTACGAAATGGTCAAGCGCCTGGTGGAGCAGAGGCAAGTGGTGGAATAGTCATGTCAAACACCCCCGTCCTGCCTGAGGGAAGGGTGTTGGACATTGGTGCTACCGAGTGGCTCACCCTCTCCCAGATAGTGGGTATCCTGCAGCCTTTTGAGGAGACCACCCATGTCCTCAGCAACTACAATGCCAGCCTGGGCCACGTACTCCCCCTGGTAAATGCCCTTCGCCAATGCCTAGAGGCCAGTATCCAGGAAGAAGCCAATCTTCTCCCAAAGTGCAGGGCCTTGGCAGACAGGCTGTTGACCGGCATGGATACCCGCCTTAGCCCACTGAGGAGGGAAAAGGTGTACCAGATGGCATGCCTGTGCGACCCTCACATCAAGGGTTCCTTGGCGGGGAGCCCTGCCGACCTGAACTCCTGGAAGACGGAGCTATGCCGTCAAGTCCGCAGGGCTGTCTCAAGTCAGGCGTTCCCGAGGGCGCACGGAAACCAGAGCGATGCAGAAGAGGAATCCTCGCAAGGATCCTCCTCCTCCTCTACTCCAGGAGTGTACACCCGGAGACCAGGTTCCGTACCAGCAGCCAACTACCTGGCCTCTGCCCTAGCCATGGCAGTCTCCTCCTCAGTGGAGTCAAGGGAGGAAGAAGGACCGGACCCCACTCTGACCACGGTTAGGGAGTACATGGCCGAGCCCCTCCAACCCCTCACCTTGGACCCACTCCACTACTAGGCCAGAAAGGCAGACATCTGGCCCACTCTTTCGACTCTGGCGTTGGACCTCTTGTCCATCCCACCCACCAGTGTCCAGAGTGAGCATGTCTTCTCCCACATGGGAGATGTCCTGAGGCCGCGCTGCTCTTGTCTGGACCCAGAGACCGTGGAAAGTTTGACTTTCATCCGCTTCAACCTTTCCACGTTGGGATTACCTCAACACTCCAAGACCTAGGCCCACAGTCGTTCTTCCACCGGTTCCTTCCAAACAGGCCTCCCTTGCTCTAACATGCACTACCAGAGCAACACTTATGCCTGCCTGCCTGCAATTATGCCTGCCTCCCAGCTTGGCTTCCTCCCTGCAAGGCCAACTGCCTGCCTACCAGTCTACCTGCCTGCCTGGCCCTGTGCCTACCTGCCTACCTGCCTGCTTGCCTGCCTGCCTGCCTGCCTGCCTTCATTCCCAATCAATTTGAAGGGTTTGATTACTGCCCAATTTTTATAGGCCTTGCCTGGCTCCAAACCAGGGAGGACCACTCAATGTGTCATTTGAAGGGAATCATACTCTATCTGTAGGCCCAATTTTTCTAGCCGTTGCCTGGCTCCAAACCAGGGAGGACCACTCAATGTGTCATTTGGAAGGGTCTGTGTAGGCCCAATTTTTCTAGCCCTTGCCTGGCTCCGAACCAGGGAGGACCACTCAAAGTTTATAATTTTGAACCGGACAAGACTGTTGGGGTTGCAGCTGTTCAACTTCCCCTAACCCACTAACCCTAACCCAATCTAAACAATGCCTGTATGCCTCCCATCCTAACATTCCACCAGCACAACGCAGTTATGCCTGGCTGTCTGCTCTGTGTCTATACAGTGGTACCTCGTATAACGGAGGGTTTGTTTAACGAAAAATCCGTACAACAAAAAAAAATCCCCCCCCCATGAGCCCCTCGGAACTAAGTTCTCCGGGGCTCCGGCAAGAGGCGAGGGGGGAATTCCCGGCGCACCCCACTCCCTCCATTATACGAGGTACCACTGTATATATACCAAGGGGTGCACCCCCACTCCCTCCACCCACCCCCGCGGCCACCCCCGCCCACCACCTCCAGCCGTCCGGGAAGAGGACGCGGGGCGGTCGGCGAAAGAGGGGAGGGGAGGGGAGGGAGGGAGCGCGACGCCAGGCTCTTTCCTGAAACCTTGGCATTCAAAGAAACGCGCGCATGACACACTCTCTCTCCCCCCCCCCATCACCATCACCACCACCACCACCACCATGCCTCCCCCTCCCCGCGGCTCACCTCCTGCAACAGCTTGTCCACCTGAGGCTGCAGCATGGCGAGCAAGGGCTCGGCGCCCGGCGGTGGCGGCGGCGGCGACTGGAGCAGCTGCTCTCTGGGGGTCCCGGCGCGACTGGCCAGCTCCTGCTCGAGGGCCACCAGCCGGCCCTGCAGCTTGTTGGTGTTGGCGCTGAGCAGAAAGCAGTCGCCCACCAAGAGGAGTGCGAGGACGATGGGGCCCCTGCCCACGCCGCCCGCGCACCGGCAGCCGCCGGGAGGAGGAGGAGGAGGCGAAGCAGCGGCGGCGGCAGCAGCGGGCGTCCTCTCTTGCGGCTCGTTCATGGCGCGCGCGCGCGGCGCTCCTCAGGCGCCCAGGGTCCCCCTCAGGCGGCGAGGAGCGTGCGTGTGGTGGTGGGGAGGGGGCGCGCCTCTCTCGCCCTCCTTCTCTCTCTCCGTCCCTGGCGCGCTCACCTGTGGCTCGGCCCCTTCCCAGAGCCTGTGGGGGGGGGAGGACGGCGCAACTTGGCCGGCTTAATCATTTTAAAAAAGGAGCCGGGGCACCTCTCGTCGGCCTGGGGGGTGCGGAGCTTCTGTCCCCCCCCCCCGGACACCGCGGGCACAGCAGCAGCAGCAGCAGCAGCAGCCGCTGGGGAGTTGGAGGGGAAGGGGGGCGTGGAAGGGATCCCTGCCTCTTTTCCAGGGGGAAGAGGGCTGGGCTGGCCTGGCCTGCGGGGTCTCTCCTCGGCTCTTCCTCGACCTGCCTTTTAAATGGGCACAGACGCCTCGAAGGTCACCGGGACCGCGGAGACGCTCGCCCGTGGCAGCCTCTGAAAGTTGCTTTCATGCCTTTGAAGCGTCAGCTTGGGGGGGACCTCCAAGAGGCGCGCCTCTTCTCCCCTCATCCCGCTTCGGCTGAGACTGCGACACCCCCCCCCCAAGGTCCCATTTTTAGGGTGCTGAGGGAGGCGTGGGGGCGTGGGGGAGGAGGCTTGAGTCGCGGTGGGTGCCGAGCACCCTCTGGGATGGGACCAGGACTGCCTTGGCGGGAGGAGCCTCGCACACCTTCGCGCAGAGGGGCAAGAAGGGGGAGGGTGTCTCTCTCTCGGGCTCCTCCTCATTACAGTACTGTACTCTTGACTATGCATTGGAACGGATTAAATCCACTTCCAATGCATTCCTATGGGAAATTAGGGTTTGTACAACGGAAATCTTGTATAACGTAATTTGATTTGGAACGAATTAATTACGTTATACAAGGTACCACTGTATGACTGCCTGCCCTGCCTATATGCTTTGCCTGCCTGCCTGCCTTCCACCTTTGTCTGCCTAAATGCATGTAATTCCGTGGCATGTATGGATATAATAAGGGCTACATAATTAGCCCAGTTTTTATAGGGCTTCCCTGGTTTTTAGCAGCCCAGGAATATTTTTTTCTAGGGTCAGTTTTGGCCCAATATTTCCCCGTTGGCCATGGCTGGTCTGAGTGTAGTACACCCCAATACCTGCCTTCCTCGATGCGTTCCTCCCTTCCCTGGGGTTTTGGAGCCACTCTGCTTACAAAGTGGTCAGGATGCACTTTACAACAACCTACCTCAAAGACTGATTAGCAGGGGCCTAGCTCTCCTTACAGCCTTAAAGAAATAGCCCTGTTCTCCTGCAACCACTCTGTCTCCTGGGTTGACGAAACTCGGTCTCCTGGGGTGGAGAAACTCTGCCTCCAACGGCAGAAACAATCCTCCATTCTGGCACTTTGGCTTTGTGCCTTTCCTAGCCTGGGTGGGTACCCTGCAAGCCTGCCTTCCTACCTGTAAGCCAGACTGCCTGCTTCCCTGCCTGCCTGGCTGCCTACCCGCCACTCTGCCTACCTGCCTGCCTGACAGGCTCCCGGGACTCCCGGCTTGGATGCGGTCTTCCAGGTGCTTCTCCTTCAGCCTATCAGTGGTTCAGTGCTTCAAGTTCAGCCTCCGAGCCGACATGCGCCCTGTCGGCCACTCTCCTCGACTTCCCCAGGCAGCAACCCCTGCTGCCCCCGCCTCTAGGCAGAAAATCACTTGAGGAGACCAACTTTAACAGTCACAGTCATCATCAAGTATTTTGTTTAGAATTGGGGTACTCTGTCCTCCAACATGGGGGGGGGGGGTTTCACTCCCACCAGTTACAGTCCAGGTTGGAAAATCCCTTTGCAGAAGGAGGGGAGATTCCTTCCAACTAGCATTCCGGCTTCCAAAGGCGGAAGAAACAATCCCTCCCTAACATTTGCACTCTGGCTTCGTAGCTTTTCTGCATTGACTGTGTCTCCACTGGGTAAGCAAAACTCTGGCCTTGTGGCCTCCAAAACTCTAGCTTCATGGCCGCCAAAACTCTGGCTTCGTGGCCGACAAAACTCTGGCTTCGTGGCTTTCCTGGGTGGACTGTGTCTCCACTGGGTAGGCAAAACTCTGGCCTTGTGGTCTCCAAAACTCTGGCTTCGTGGTCTCCAAAACTCTGGCTTCGTGGCCTCCAAAACTCTGGCTTCGTGGCTTTTCTGTGTTGACTGTGTCTCCACTGGGTAGGCAAAACTCTGGCCTTGTGGCCTCCAAAACTCTGGCTTCGTGGCCGCCAAAACTGTGGCTTCATAGCCGCCAAAACTGTGGCTTCATGGCTTTTCTGCGTTGACTGTGTCTCCACTGGGTAGGCAAAACTCTGGCCTTGTGGCCTCCAAAACTCTGGCTTCGTGGCTTTCCTGGGTGGACTGTGTCTCCACTGGGTAGGCAAAACTCTGGCTTCGTGGCCTCCAAAACTCTGGCTTCCTGGCTTACCTGGGTGGACTGTGTCTCCACTGGGTAGGCAAAACTCTGGCCTTGTGGCCTCCAAAACTCTGGCTTCGTGGCCACCAAATCTCTGGCTTCATGGCCTCCAAAACTCTGGCTTCGTGGCCGCCAATACTCTGGCTTCATGGCTTTCCTGTGTGGACTGTCACGACTCGGGCTCAGCTGCCTGCACCCTAACCGTCCAAGGCAGTAGGTCCAACCCCACCACCACCCGTCCTTCCTGTTCTCGGAATGGCTGCCTTTGCCAATCAGTTCTTGAAAAACCAGTGGTTCCCTTTTGTGCTGGCAGTCCCAGGGGGGGGTCCTTTTCTTCCCAGCCAGCGTTTCTTGCAGGTAGGGCCCAAATGAAAACAATTGCAGGGTTAGGGATAGGGTTAGGGTTAGGCAACTTCTGGCAACACGGCAGGGAAGCTGGACGGGGTGGAGGGCAGCGGAGTGTCTCTGCCCTGGAGATGGGCCTCGAGATGTGCAATCTGGTCATGGTCAAGGAGAGAGAAGGTCTTGCTCCATGAGTGAACCGGTCTCTTCAGGAAACTCCAGCTGGCGATGATTCCCAGAGAGATTGAGGGGAACTCATCAGGATGAGTTGGGGGGGGGGAAGCATCTGAATCTCTGACTGCTGGGCAGTCAAAACTCTGGCTTGGTGGCTTTGCCGCATGCATGCGTGGACTCTATCTCCACTGGGTTGGTGGAACTGTTCTCCTGGGTAGTCCAAACTGGCCTCCAAAGTAGGGGCTGAAACAATCCTTCCCCGTTATTCCCTGCCGTTCTGGCTTCGTGGCTTTGCCGCGTGTGTGCGTGGTACTGTGTCTCCACTGGGTAGGTGGAAGTGGTCTCCTGGGCAGTCAAAACTGGCCTCCAAAGTAGGTGGCTGAAACAATCCTTCCCCGTTATTCCCCGCTGTTCTGGCTTTGTGGCTTCTTTGCTGCATGCGTGGACTCTGTGTCTCCACTGGGTAGGTGGAACTGGTCTCCTGGGTAGTGAAAACTGGCCTCCAAAGTAGGGGCTGAAACAATCCTTCCCCGTTATTCCCTGCCGTTCTGGCTTCTTTGCTGCATGCGTGGACTCTGTGTCTCCACTGGGTAGGTGGAACTGGTCTCCTGGGTAGTCAAAACTGGCCTCCAAAGTAGGGGCTGAAACAATCCTTCCCCATTATTCCCCGCCGTTCTGGCTTCTTTGCTGTGTGTGTGGACTCTGTGTCTCCACTGGGTTGGTGGAACTGGTCTTCTCCCTGAAAGCTTCGCTGACAGATAAAAGTACCAGGCCGGAAACAATCCCTCCCCATTGTTCCCCGCCGTTCTGGTTTCTTTGCTGCGTGCGTGGACTCTGTGTCTCCACTGGGTTGGTGGAACTGGTCTCCTTCCTGAAAGCTTTGTTGAGAGAGAAAAGTACCAGGCCGCAAACAATCCTTCCCCGTTGTTCCCCACCGTTCTGGCTTCGTTGCTGTGTGTGTGGACTCTGTCTCCACTGGGTTGGTGGAAGTGGTCTCCTTCCTGGAACCTTCTATTTCTCTTTCTAGTCCCCTATTTCTATTTATCTTTCTATTTGCATATCTATTCTCATTTCTATTTCTATTTCAACAAATACGCTATCCTCTAGTACCCTATCTATCCTATAGTACCCTAGTACCCTCCATCTTTCTATTTCTCTTTCTCCTCCCTGGAACCTTTGCTGAGAGATAAAAGTACCAGGCTGAAGGAATCCCTCCCCATTGTTCCCCGCCGTTCTGGCTTCGTGGCTTTGCTGCGTGCATGCGTGGACTCTGTGTCTCCACTGGGTAGGTGGAACTGGTCTCCTGGGTAGTCCAAACTGGCCTCCAAAGTAGGGGCTGAAGGAATCCCTCCCTGTTGTTCCCCGCCGTTCTGGCTTCATGGCTTCTTTGCTGCATGTGTGGACTCTGTGTCTCCACTGGGTAGGTGGAACAGGTCCCCTGGGTAGTGAAAACTGGCCTCCAAAGTAGGGGCTGAAACAATCCTTCCCCGTTATTCTCCACCGTTCTGGCTTCTTTGCTGCGTGCGTGGACTCTGTGTCTCCACTGGTAGTGGAACGGTCCCTGGTAGTGAAAACTGCCTCAAAGTAGGGCTGACATCCTCCCGTTATTCCCGCGTTCTGCTTGGCTTCTTCTGCATGCGTGGACTCTGGTCCCACTGGTAGGTGGAACGGTCCCTGGTAGTGAAAACTGGCCTCCAAAGTAGGGCTGAAACAATCCTTCCCGTTATTCCCGCCGTTCTGGCTTCTTTGCTGATGCGTGGACTCTGTGTCTCCACTGGGTAGGTGGAACTGGTCCCTGGTAGTAAACTGGCCTCCAAAGTAGGGGCTGAAACAATCCTTCCCATTATTCCCGCCGTTCTGGCTTCTTTGCTGTGGTGGACTCTGTGTCTCCACGGGTTGGTGGAACTGGTTCTCCTGAGTCCTGCATAAAGTAGGGGAAACAATCCTCCCATTTTCCCGCCGTTCTGGTTCTTTGCTGCGTGGTGGACTCTGTGTCTCCACTGGGTTGGTGGAACTGGTCTCCTGAAAGCTTGTGAGAAGAAAAGTACCAAGGCCGAAACAATCCTTCCCTTGTTCCCACGTTCTGGCTTCGTTGCTGTGTGTGTGGACTCTGTCTCCACTGGGTTGGTGGAATGGTCTCCTTCCTGAACTCTATTTCTTTCTAGTCCTATCATATCCTATTGTATTCATTTTTTTACTAATTGCCTATCTGTGTCCTTCTTTACTCTTCTTCCTGAACTTTGTGAGAGAGAAAATCCTCCCCTTGTTCCCCCCGTTCTGGCTTCGTTGCTGGTGCTGGTGGACTCTTGTCTCCACTGGGTGGTGGAATTCTCCTGGTATTCCTCTGCCCATCTAGATCTCTTTCCTTTGCATCTTTTCATTCTTTTCATTTAATCCTCCTGTAGTCTCACTTGTCTGCTCCTTTTCCTGGCTCTAAAGTAGGCTGAAAATCCTTCCCTTTTCTCCCCGTTCTGGGGTTCTTCTGGGAGTGGACTCTGTGTTACGTGGGGGTCCCCTGGGTAGTGAAAACTGCCTCCAAGTAGGGAACATCCTTCCCGTTATTCTCCACCGTTCTGGCTTCTTTGCTGCGTGCGTGGACTCTGTGTCTCCACTGGGTAGGTGGAACTTGTCTCCTGGGTAGTCAAACCTGGCCTCCAAAGTAGGTGGCTGAAGGAATTCCTCCCCGTTATTTCCCGCCATTCTGGCTTCTTTGCTGCATGCGAGGACTCTGTGTCTCCACTGGGTTGGTGGAAGTGGTCTCCTGGGTAGTCAGAACTGGCCTCCAAAGTAGGGGCTGAAGGAATCCCTCCCCGTTGTTCCCCACTGTTCTGGCTTTGTGGCTTTGCCGCATTCATGCGTGGACTCTGTCTCCACTGGGTTGGTGGAACTTGTCTCCTGGGTAGGCCAAACTGGCCTCCAAAGTAGGGGCTGAAAGAATCCCTTCCCATTGTTCCCTGCTGTTCTGGCTTCGTGGCTTTGCTGTAACAAGAGCAGCTGAAGGTGGGCCCACATGTCCGGATCATGCTGAGCAGGAGGGAAGCCTCCGCCCGCGGCCGCCTGAGACAACACCGAGACCACTTCCGCTCCATGAGCGAACCGGGCTCCTCGGGACACTCCAACTGGCGATGATTCCCTGATAGATTGAGGGGCACTCATCCAGATAAGTGTGTGTGTGGGGGGGGAAGCATCTGAATCTCTGACGGCTAGTTGACCAGGGTGGCATTTGCTTGAAAGCTTTACAAGGAGTGTCATGGGGAGGGGTCATTGAGAGGAGTAGACCCTCATCCAGATTTGGGGAGGAACAGAATACTGTGCCTCCTGCTGCCTCTGAGAGGTGGAGGGGAAATGGGATGGATAAAGGCTTCAAAACAAAACAAAACAAAACAAAACAAAACAAAGTATAACAGGCAGCCAGACCAAGTAGGGTGGCCGGTTCAGTCAGTGTTGACCAAGAGAGAAAAAAGAATATTGCATTCTGCCCACTTTGTTTGCATTATTGCATAGGATGCAGTCTTATGCTATAATATATTTATTAAATATATTATTCATCACCCAGTTTAAAGTGTTTTCTGCCTGCTCTGGGTCATTGCGGGACGCCCCCATGCTCTGGGAAGTCAAATCGCGCTAAATCGCGCTAGAAACGACAAACGACGAACAAAACTTCGAACCAAAAAATTTTCGAAAAATTTCGCGACAAACGGAAACAGAACGAAACAGACCTGTTCCGACAAATGAAAAATCGAAATGTCATTTTTCTGGTCGTGCCCATCTCTACATACACTGTATATTCTCATACCTGTCAAGTTTTGGATTTGAAAATAAGGGAAATTTTCCGACACCCACCGCGAGCCATCCCACCACCTCAACCAAGCTTCAGTATCTCTCAGATTTTAAGATAGGTGTACAAAGTATCTGAATACTGTATGTAAGTATGTAAAGAAACCTGATGTGATATAAATTCAACAGGCAGCTGTAACTGAATTCTGCTTTTGTCCTTCCAGGGCTTACAATGTTCTTATGCCCATATTCAATATGCTATAAACTTTTAATTCTTTCAGTCACAAATGTATGTTCACTTCAACTGTTGTTTCTCTGTAATAAAATATCTCTGAGCATAAGCAGAGTTCAAATGAGATAGCCTTCAGGCAGAGGAGGCTCAATTTCTCCCCCTTCCTTCTTAGTCAAAGAGAAGACTTTGCTCCCCCCCTCCCTTCTCAGGTTGTTCCTTTTGTCATATAGGCAGGCTAAGCAATAGCCCTTCTCTGGCAGAGGCAGCCAGATATATGCATTTCTAAAGCTGTTTTCCTGGTTTTGGGAGCTAATCTTTACAACTACTAAAGAATTAGTCTGCCAACTGTGAATGACCTACCTGGCAGGTACCAGATTTTTTAAAAACATGGGACATTTCTGGGAAAATAATAATCTGGGGAAATGACGTGAAAGAGGGGTAAAAATGGGAGTTTCCCAGACAATATGGGACACCTGAAAGGTATGTGTGTTCCCAGTGTGGTGTAGTGGATAAAATGATGGACTAGGACTCTGGAGAACAGAGTTCGAATCCCCATTTGACCATGGAAAGTCACTGAGGGTTTAGAATTGGTAAAAACAATCCTTAAACATCTCACTTACCTATTGGGGTTACTATGAATCCAAGTTGGCAACACAGAACGCACACATAGGGGAGAGATGCATCAGATTGTATGACAAGCTGATTTACAACATAAAGCTGAAAGAGGTCAGAGGTGGCAAGATTAAAAGATTGGATTAAAAAGATGACATCAAAACAAGAAATTAAACGCATTCTGCAAACTCAGGAATTGTCCTGGTTGAATTACGCCCAGTTAGAAAGCTGGACGAAAGAATGGACTAGGAGAAATATACAACTTAGAGGATATACAAAATTTGAGCAATTTCTGACAACATATCAATCAGAGAAAGGAAATACAGGGAAAGGAGCAGTTGGTAAATTATATAAAATAATTCAAGATTCATTTGAGAATAGGGAACAGGACACAATAAGAGAGTTATGGAAACAAGACATAGAGAAATAAATAAATAATGATGAATGGAAAAGAATTTGGAATTTGAGGATTTTATGGTCATTATCAGTCAGAATAAAAGAAAACTACTTCAAACTAGTTTTAAGATGGTATATGACTCCAGTCAGAATGAATAGAATGAATCCAGAATATTCTAAGCTCTGCTGGAAATGCGAAAAAAAGATAGGTACTTATTTTCATTTGTGGTGGGAATGTGAAATAGTTCAAAAGTTTTGGCAAGAGATTATTGAGGAGATAAGAGAAATACTACAAACTGATATTAAATGTGTACCTGAAATTGCTTTGTTATCATTACCATCTATCAATGAATATGATGTGAAAACTAAAGAATTAATAGCAAATCTTATGACAGGAGCTAGACTGATTATTGCTAGGAACTGGAAACTGAAATCAGACCTTAAAATTGCTGAATGGTATAAGGAAGTGTGGGACATAGCACTAAATGATAAACTATCTTGTAATATAAAAGTTTTGCGAGGTGAAATAAAAAAAGATATCTTCTATGATGTTTGGGGGAAATTTATAGATCATGTACTATTAAAAGGGAAAGGGATACAACCAACTTATAACCCAACACAGTTCTGGCGTAAAGGACCTTAAGAAGCCTATTGGAAAAAAAGAAAAAAAAGATGAAGAAGAAAGAGAAGATGCAAGAATACTGGACGGTTTCTTGGGGGTGGGGGGCACTTTGTATTGTTTATGATTATCTATTACTTTTTTTATATAATTGTTTATCATTGTTATTTTGTCTTTTTTATGTTCAATAAAAAGTTAAAAAAAATGAAAGAGGTCAGAGGTCAGCTGAGGCCAGGCCCACTCGAATGTCACAGGCGCACTCACTCAGGGTGGCCACTCGTAGCGAGGTGCGGAAGTTGGTCACGCGCAACCACACCTTCTCTGTTGTGGGCCCCTTGTTGTGGAACCATCTTCCGAGTGAGCTGCGCCTTGCACAGTCCCTCCCTGCCTTTAAGAAGGCTTTGAAAGCCTTGCTCTTCAGGGAGGCATATGGCGACCTTTAATTTATTTAATTTAACTTTTTTCCCCTCCTCCCGCCCCTGATGCATCTTGCTGAGAGCCTTGCCTTTCTTTTGTTTACATTGTTTTTAACTTGCTGTAAACCACCCAGAGTTCCGTTCGGAAGATGGGCAGTATACAAATGAAACAAATTAATAATAATAATAATAATAATAATAATAATAATAATAATAATAATAATAATAATAATAATAATAATAATAATAATAATAATAATAATAATAATAGCTTTGTAGTTAAAGGTAGGCAAAGCGAGTTAGGACAGAGGGTTGGAGGAGTTAGGAGGAGGGGCAGAGGACAAATGTCATCTGTGACAGTTTTTTTAAAAAAAAATAATTCCAGAGATCTGTAAGGTTCTCTAGTACTCTTAGGGAGATGAGCAGGCATGAGACCTGACAACACCATCAACAACTGCCTATGAAATAAAGTGAAGTTATTTCTGTATGATCTATTATCTGCCTTTCTATCCCCTTAATATTCAAGTCATTTCCTATTTTCTGTCCCACAAATATAAATTTCTAATGCTATCAGTAGAGGTAAATCCTCTATAATTAAAAAAGTCTCTCCTTCTATCCCACACCTATCTCTCTTTCCACATGATGAAATAAATTATTTGCCATTCAGACAAGCTAGAGGAGAGAAGAGGATGTTTTTCATTACTATAAATCTCTACCATCTGGTGGTGTCATCACTCTTTCACAGATGAAACTGTACCAACAGGATTCCAGTCAATGTTGGCTTGTGCATGTAGTGAGGTGTGGTGGGAGGGGAAGATAAGTTAGTAAACTTTTCAAATATCTGCCCCAGTAATTTCCAACCTGGTGCCCTCTTCCAGGTGTTTGCAGCTATAGTTCTGATAAACGCCCTCTTCCAGACATTCATTTTGTAGCCCAAATTATCTGGAAAGTACCTATTTCAAAAAATTGATTACTGTGACATACACACTCACACTTGTAATATTCCTTCTGTCATCACCAATTTCCTGGATCATTTACTTATGTTAATAAGACAGTCTGACACCACATTGTAAATCTTCAAAATAAAACATGATATATTTATTGATTTAAAGTTGGATCTTGAATGCCATTGGTATAGCGATGACCATTTAACTTATATGCTTTAATAAAACATACTTCACAATAGTTTCTTAATATACACACAGTTACTTCTTTGTACCAGCAATTATACCTATATCTATTTATATACCTGATCCTACTCAATCTTACGGTCTGACATCTGATTATTAAGTGACTCTCTTAGATATTAACTACACTACAGCTTCTGGTGTCTCTCTCTTTTACCACAGGGTTCTATGCATTTGTAGTCTTTAGACACACCCACCGGTTCACTGATTGGCTATTTTAAACACCCACATAAATATTTTAAAATAACCATACATATTCATAAGCAACCCTGTTCATCACAATTACTACTAAGGGCTGTGACGGAACCCCTGGAGTGAGATCCATGAATATGCTAATGGAAGGCCAATCCCAGAACGTGGGCGGGATTGAGTCCTATAAAAGGAGTGGCAGTTAAACTGTAGAGATAGAAACCTCAAGCCAGAGAGCAAGTAACATCTAGAGAGTATTTGGCATCAGGGCAAAGTGTTTGTCAGAGAGAGAGAGGGTCTGGTCAAGGACTTCGGTGGTTACTTCATGTCCTTCTTTGTTCCATGACTAGTTTTGTACCATGACAATGTTGGTCATAATCATGTGGTTTTGTCCTGTTTCAGTGTCCCCATGGTCATGATAACTTGTCTCATGACAAGTGTTACCTCACAGTCTTGTAATGTGACAAACGATGAATTTGTCTAGCTTCTTTTTTCCTTTTTTTGGGGGGGGGGGGACTTAAAAAGTATTTTTTTGATATTTCACTTCTGAAAAGTCAAAAAACAAAAACAAAACCCGGACACAGTTTTCTATTAGCAGTCTATGAAGGTATCACCCCTAGTCTAGTTTTCTGAGCGAAACTATTGTTTTGTTGCGCGACAGTCATTACTGCATGGTGTCTTGTCTTGGAACAGAAAGCGGGAACAAAGAGTGGCGAGGGAAAACCCTACCCCAGCACCAGGTACAGTATTGTCACACTTAGCACCCATTCCGGGGGTGTGGTCGAGAGAAATTTCAGTAGTTGGACGAAGGATATGAAGTAACTTTTTTTTGTATCACTCTTAAGCACAACACTAACAGAGACAAAACGGTGTTTAGAATATGTTTAGATGCACAACATGAGATAAGTCATTTATTTATGTATTTCAGTTACTTCAACAAACTTCAAGTGTGTTTTGGAACGTTAACATTGGTGTCAGTCCCACTTCTTATGAATAGGAATATAAGATAGTGAATGGTGGCAGCAACATATATAAGGAGG
>JAWVWN010006430.1:0-48037 GCA_037367305.1 Phrynocephalus vlangalii
TCATAAGGCTCTGCTCGTCTAGGTAGGGGCAGAGCTGGTATATTTTCCGCAGCTGAAGAAAGGCACCCCTGGCCACCGAGTCCACCTGGGCTTCCAGAGTTAGACCGGGGTCCAGCAGCACCCCCAAGCTGCGGACCCTGTCCCTTAGGGGGAGTGCAACCCCGTCCAACACAGGGAAGTGGCCCTCTAACCTGTACGGCAAAGCACCCATTAGCACTTCCATCTTGTCTGGATTGAGTTTCAATTTATTAACCCTCATCCAGTCCATTATCTGGCCCAGACACTAGTTCAGCACAGAAACCGCCTCACCCAGATTGGTGGAGAACGAGAGGTAGAGCTGAGTATAATCAGCATATTGCTGACTCCTCAGCCCAAACCTCCTGATGACCTCTCCCAGCAGTTCCATGTAAATGTTGAACAGCATGGGAGACAGTATAGAGCCCTGAGGAACCCCATGACATAAACGCCACGGGGCAGAGCATCTGTCCCCCAGCACCACCTTCTGGACACGGTCAGCCAGGAAGGATCGGAACCACAGCAAAGCAGTGCCTCCAACCCCCAACCTGGCCAGCCTATCCAGAAGGACACCATGGTCGATGGTGTCGAAAGCCGCTGAGAGGTCCAGGAGTATCAACAGGGTAGCACTCCCCCTGTCTCTCTCCCGGCAGAGGTCATCATACAGGGCGACCAAGGCAGTCTCTGTACCAAAACCCAGCCTGAGACCAGATTGAAATGGGTCTAGAAAATCTAGCTCATCAATATTCTAGCTAGCTCATCTACCTGCCTGAACTCTTCACCTTCTCAGCTCCATGGGTATTCTACCATACCTCAACCAGCGCTCTTTGTTGTTCTCGACGGTGGGCTTGCGCATGAAATACTCACGTGCCTCTCTCCTATGCTTATTTATAAAGTTATTTTATAAATAAATAAATAAATAAATAAATAAATAAAGTAGATAAATGTGAACCACCATAAAAAGCGGGGAGGTAAACAGTGTTCCATGTACAGAAATGAATTTGGCCATGCTGGCCACATGGCCATGGGCTTGCACAACATTGGCTCTTTGGGTTAGAAACAGAGATGGACATGACTTGCATGCATGTACCTTTTACCAAACAATGGTACAGGGATCCTCCCCCAATAAGGAAACGCTCTCATAATTCTCCAGCATGACTTCCTCCGTATAGCTTCCTCTCGCTTTGATCCAGGAAGTCCGTTTCTTCCATGGTGAAATACACCGCCAATCTTCAAAGGACATCAGGACCTGAGTGAAAACTGATGGTTGCATTTATCAAGTTGGTGGAGGAGTAAGGTGATGGTGTCCAAACTTCAGCCCTCCAGATGTTTTGGACCACAACTCCCATAGTCTTTAGTCCCTGGCAATACAGGCTTGGAATTCTGAGAGTTCTGGTCTGGAGGGCTGAAGTTTGGACACCCTGGGGTTCCTAGTGGCACTGGTAGGCAAGGCTATGAAGAGATAGAAATTTTTTGGGGGGGCTTAACTACAGTTCTGGGGCTACCCCAGGCATGCAATACAGAGGTCAGGCTGAAACCAGATCATAAGACTGCCTCTGTAAAAACATAGAGTTGGAAGAGACCTCAAGGGCCATCCAGTCCACCCCACTGCCATGCAGGAACCCCCATCCCAGGACTCCCAACAGGTGGCCATCCAGCCTCTGCTTAAAAACCTCCAAAGGAGACTCCACCACCCTCCGTGGCAGCATATTCCACTACCAAACAGCTCTAACTGTCATGAAGTTTTAATGTTTAAACTGAATCTCTTTTCCTGTAGATTGAAACCGTTGCTCTGAGTACTAGTCTGTGAAGCCATGGAAAACAAGCCAGTTCCCTCTTCGATATGACATCCTTTCAAATATTTAAACACAACTATCATATCCCCTCTCAACCTTTTTGTAAGGCTAAACATCCCCAAATCCCTAAGCCCTGTGAGCGTTCAATGGGCAGCTAAAACTGTGTTACGTTTGTGTTCTGCGGAAACTCCTGTAAACCATCCAGAGTGGCCTAGTTGCTGACCTTGAAAAAAAAAGCAAAGTGTTCTGCTTGTATACTGCCCCATACCACTTCAAGTAGTCTCTGGGCAGTTTACAGTTTAATTATAGTATGCAGGCTACATATTGCCCCGACCCCCCAGCAAGCTGGGTACTCAATTTACCGACCTCAGAAGGATGGAAGTCTGAGTCAACCATGAGCTGGCTACCTGGGAAAGAAGTGCTGAGCTCTGGTTTTAATTTTATATATATATATAAAATTATAATTCATAGAATTATTATAAATTAATATGAGAACCCCGCAGACTGGAAAGGCAAGAAACCAACAACAAATACTGTATGTTCCTTCAGGAGTGGGAAATTCTTATTTTGCGGGATCCATGAGAAAGAAAACAGCCAACATTATAATGCCATTGTACAAAACCATCGTAGGGCCACACCTGGAGTATTGTGTACAATTCTGGTCACCGCATCTCAAGAAAGACATAGTGGAACTGGAAAAGGTGCAAAAGAGAGCGACTAAAATGATTACTGGGCTGGGGCACCTCCCTTATGAGGAAAGGCTAAAACATTTATTTATTTATTTATTTATTGATTGATTGATTGATTGATTTATTTATTTATTTTTGCATTTGTATACCGCTCCCATTTCCCAAAGAAACGCTGGGCAGTTCACACAATAGGCTTAAAAACAGACAACAATAAAGCAATATAAAATAGTAAAATAGTTCTGGGCAAGAGGCAGAAACTTAACAACCATGAAAAAAGAGAAGGGGAAAAACAACAACTTGGTACCACATTAGCAGTCGCCAAAGGCATCCCTGAACAGCCAGGTTTTAAGAACTTTCTTGAAGGCTGCCAGTGAGGGAGCCTGGCGTATCTCGCTGGGAAGTTTGTTCCACAACTCTGGGCCAGCCACTGAGAAGGTCCGTTTGTGGGTTGCTACCCTACGGGCCTCTCTAGGGGTGGCCACCCGGAGTGAGAGAGCCATAGAAGAATGGGTGGGTTGGGCCAGCTCTGATCATAGGGAGATACACTGCCAGATGGTCAGGACCCAGGCCATGGAGGGTTTTGTAAACCAAAACCAATACCTTGATCCTTATTCGGGAAGCAACGGGCAAACAGTGCAGATGAGCCAGGATGGGGGTGATGCAGTCAAACCTGCCCGCACCAACCACCAACCTGGCTGCCGCATTCTGAACCCGCTGCAATCACCGAACAAGGTTCAAGGGAAGCCCCATGTAGAGAGTGTTGCAGTAATCTATCCTCGACATGACCAGTGCCTGCACCACTGTTCTCAGGGAGTGCCCATCAAGGTACGGGCGAATCTGGGCGATAAGCCTAAGATGGTAAAAGACCGACCTGGTCACGGTTGCCACCTGGGATTCCAGGGACAGATCCGGATCCAGGACGACGCCCAGACTCCTCACTCCTTCCGCCAGCTGGAGGGCGGACCCACCCAAGCTGGGAAGAGGGCCACAGTACCCGTCCGGGCCACCCCTGAAGAACAGAACATTTGGGGCTCTTTAGTCTGGAAAAAAGGCGCCTGAGGGGGGATATGATTGAGATGTACAAAATAATGCAGGGCATGAGTAAAGTGGATAGAGGGAAGCTCTTCTCCCTCTCACAAAATACCAGAACTAGGAGACAACTCAAATTGAGGGCTGGGAGAGTAAGGACAAAAAAAATTTTTTTTTTACCCAGCATGTTGTTAGTTTTTGGAACTCCCTGCCACAGGGTGTGGTGATGGCATCTGGCCTGGATGCCTTCAAAGGGGGATTGAACAGATTCCTGGAGGAAAAGTCCATCACAGGTTACAAACCATGATGGAGATGTGTAATCTCCACGCTTAAAACCAGGGTACTTCAAGGGCCAGATGCAGGGGGGTGGTACCAGGAGACAGAGATCTAGTCTCATGCGCTCCCAGACGCATTCGGTGGGGTCACTGTGAGATAGAGGAAGCTGGACTAGATGGGCCTTTGGCCTGATCCAGCATGGCTCTTCTTATGTTCTTATGTTCATGCTAGCTGGGAGATCCCGGGGGATTATGGTTCCCCCAAAAGCAACTGTCTGTTACGTAAAAATTAGTCAGCCGTCCCTTGTTGGGGTTTCTACTTATACCGCACTGGAAACTTCACATAGGGGATCTGGAAGTTGAGTCATGGCTACTGGACTTCTTTTTGAGAGATAGAAACGTTTCGATGTTCATCCAAACAACTTCCTCGGTCTGAATACAGCTGATGCGAGTCCTCCATCTTATAGTCAGTCAGCTTTGACCTCTTGTCACCCTGGTCTGAATTAGGCTCATAAGATGAACAATGGCCTGAATAGGCTCGTTAGGGAGACAATAGTATCCATAGCCTTAAGGTGAACAATGGCCTAAGGTGCTGAAATCTATCAAGAATGGGTTGTTGTGGATCTTTGGAAGTCCATAAAAGCAGGGGACGGTCTCTCCGGGATATAACTGGTGGTAGGTCACCCTGTCAATTATGTTGTCTTGCTCCAAGAGTTCAGCATTGCAAAAGCAAAGAGAGGCAAATGAAGAAGTTTGAGCTTCTCCTCTCCCGACAACAGTCAGCAAAAGAGTTTGGTAGGGGGAAGAAGGATGAGGGGACCATGACAGGAGATGTAAAGGACAAATGGGTGAAGAACCTCTCAAACAGGGAACTCACCCAGACAGAGAGAGAGGTCCTAGCCAAAGGCCTAAATTTTGCCATCACACCCAGGCAGGTTCCTGTTGTGGATTTCATCACAGCGACAGAATCAGCCATCCACAGCAACAATCTGCCAGCAGCAGAAGCAGAACTACTCAGGATAAAAGTCTCTGCTGCACTCTCCAGTGCTCAACCACCACCACCCAACCTCACCAGCCAAGAGAGAAGTGCTCTGACATCCCTCAGCAGGGATGAGAGCATCACAATTCTGCCAGCAGACAAAGGAAGGTGCACTGTCGTCTTCAACACGGTGGACTATCACAAGAAGGTTATTACACTTTTAGATGACCAACACACGTATGAAAAACTAAAAAGAGACCCCACCAGCAATTACAGGAAGAAAGTAATAGAATGCTTAAAACTCTTGGAGCAAGACAACATAATTGACAGGGTGACCTACCACCAGTTATATCCCGGAGAGACCGTCCCCTGCTTTTATGGACTTCCAAAGATCCACAAGCAAGGAATCCCCCCCAGACCAATTGTCAGCAGTATAAATTCAGTGACGTACAAGATTGCAAAATACCTGGCAACTATCCTAGCCCCACTGGTTGGACTCACGGACCACCACGTACACAATTCAGAGGAGTTTGTTTCTAAAGTCAGGGAGCTGAAACTGGATACAGATGAAACCATGGTATCCTTTGATGTCACATCGCTCTTTACAAGCATCCCCACCACTGATGCCCTAACGATGGTAAAGAGAAGACTAAGAGAAGACAGCACCCTCACCTCCAGATGCCGACTCAACCCAGACCAGATATGCCTGCTCCTGGACCTGTGTCTGAATACCACATATTTCATGTACAGAGGGGACTTCTACAGACAGAAGCATGGTTGTGCCATGGGTTCTCCAGTGTCACCAATTGTTGCAAACCTATACATGGAAGAAGTGGAGAAGAAGGCACTCAACACCTTCCCAGGGACAACACCATCTCACTGGTTCAGGTATGTAGATGATACCTGGGTGAAAATCAAGACTCGGGAAGTACAGGCCTTTACAGACCACATCAATGCAGTGGACCCTAATATTAGGTTCACTAGAGAAGACACCCAAGACAACAGGCTGGCTTTCCTGGATTGTGCAGTCATCATTAGACCTGACCATGGCCTGGAAGTAGAAGTTTACAGGAAACCGACCCACACAGATCAATACTTACTGTTCGACTCCCACCATTCATTAGAGCACAAACTAGGAGTCATCAGGACCCTAAGCCACAGAGCAGAGAGCATCCCCACCTCCACAGAAGCCAAGAAGAAGGAAGACAGGCACCTGAAGACAGCACTTAATGCCTGTGGATATCCAAAGTTGGCCTTCAACAAAGCAGTGGGCCATCCCAGAAGAACAAGGGATCAGTCTGAGACCCAGACCCAGCGGAAGAACCTGGTCATTCCTTACATGGCTGGAGTGTCAGAGAAGCTTAAAAGGATTTTTGGCAAACACCACATCCCTGTTTATTTCAAACCCACAAACACACTAAGGCAGAGACTTGTCCACCCAAAGGATCCGGTACCCAACCATAAAAGGAGCAATATAGTATATGCGGTCCAATGCAGTGAGGAGTGTTCAGACCTCTACATTGGGGAAACCAAAAAGCCATTAAACAGAAGGATGGCCCAACATAGGAGGGGTAACAGCTCAGGTCCAGAATCAGCAGTACACCTCCATTTGAAGGAAAAAGGCCACTCTTTCAAAGATGAGGATGTACACATATTAGACAAAGAAGAGAGGTGGTTTGAAAGAGGAGTAAGGGAGGCCATTCATGTGAGCATTGAAAATCCCTCCCTCAACAGAGGTGGTGGCCTCCGGCATAGTTTATCTGCTACTTATCAAGCTGTGCTTTCCACACTACCAAGACAAATCAAAAAGCCTTTACCACCAAGGCCATAGCTAACGACCCATTAACGACCCTTTCTTGATAGGTTTCAGCACCTTAAGCCATGGTTCACCTCAAGGCTAAGGATACCATTGTCTCCCTAACGAGCCTATTTAGTTCATCTGATGAGCCTAATTGAGGCCAGGGTGACTAGAGGTCAAAGCTGCCTATAAGAGTCAGAGTTTGCACCAGCTGCATTCAGACAGCGAAACGTTTCTATCTCTCAAAAAGAAGTCCAGTAGCCATGACTCAACTTCCAGATAAACTCACCTGGATGACTGAGAATCTTCACAGACATTTCACATAGGGGAGAAACTTTAAAATGCCTGGAGTGTGAGAAGACCTTCTACAGGAGTAATGGCCTGATATCGCATTTTAGGACCCACAAGGGGGAAAGTGCTTGGAGTGTGGAACGTGTTTCCAGCAAAGCGCACAACTGACGTCTCATCAGCCACAGGGAACGTATGGTTTCAATGCTTGTGCAATGCTTTCCAAACCACAATAGATGGTGGTCCATCAGTTTCACCCAGAGAGATCACAACATAAAAATGGTCGCGATTAGGGATTACTCTGTTTTCAATGCATTGGATGCTTTTCTTTATACAGTGGACCCTCGTATGACAAACGGTTCGTATAACATAAAATCTGTACAACATGAAAAATTCCAGAGATAGGGGAAATTTGCTTAACAGAATCATCTGTGGGGCGAATCCGTACAACATACAAATGATCACGATCAGGGATTACTCTGTTTTCAATGCATTCCTGTGGGAAATTTGTATAAAGGAAAATTTAAGATAAGATAAGATAAATCTTTATTGATCCCACATCTGGGGAAATTTACTTGTTACACAGCTCCCAATATAAAAAAACAAGTCAAGATAGCAAGGTGCACAAGAAGTGTAAAGTGTGTGTGAGAGAAAACAAAATAGCTAACAGAGATTAAATAAAATAAGAAACCCAATATACAAATATTACACTAAAAATTTGTATATAAAAATAAATATAAAGAGAAGCTACAGTATACCCTATATGAATATGTTAAACTGTAGAGTTGAAGAGTATCACAGCAGTGGGAATAATGGACCTGCGATAGCGCTCCTTCCCACACCGGGGATGTCTGAGGGCCTTTTTACACGACCCCTAAGATCCGCTGGCCACTTAAATTCGGACCAGAGATCTTAGGGGTTCGTCGCTCTTCCTCTGTCTTCCTCTGTCCCCACCCCCCTCCGCACTTCCTGGTTGCTGGCTGCCTGAGGGACGGAGAAAAAAGAAAGCAAAGACTGCCAGTTTACCTCCGTTTTGTTTCGGGCAGCATTCAGATCTCTTAAAGGGGCGGGGCGCAAAAAAAGAACAAACAGAAGCCAGGAGAGCCCCGCACTCACTATCCTTACACCGGATCAAATATTTGTCACCTCCAAAATGCAGGTACAAGAAAACTGCTGTTTGGTCTTGCTAAAGTGGGCGGGGTCGCACTTAATTGTCTGCAAAGTCTGGAGCTGGTGGGTAAACATTTTTAAGGTCCGGACCTTGCAGCCATTTGCGGCGGAGCTTAGGGGTCGTGTATAAACGCCCTGAGTCTGCCACTGAAGGAGCTACGCAGAGCCTCCACTGTCTGGTGCAGTGGGTGAGACGTATTGTTCATAATGGATGTCAGCTTGGCCAACATCCTCCTCTTCCCCCATCTCCTCCACAGAATCCAGAGGGCATCCCAAGATAGAACTAGCCCTCCTCACCAGCTTGTTCAGTCTGTTCTTATCCCGTTCAGTACTACCTGAACTCCAGCAGACTACAGCATAGAAAAGAGCTGAAGCTACCACAGAGTCATAAAAAATCCGTAACATAGGCCTACACACTCCGAAGGACCTCAGTCTCCTCAGGAGATGGAGGCGGCTTTGGCCCTTCTTGTATAGGGCATCAGCGTTATGAGTCCAGTCCAGTTTATTATTTAAGTGAACACCCAGGTACTTGATGCTGTTCACTAACTCAATATCTAAGCCCCGGATCTTCACTGGTGTAAAACAGAATTTAACAGAATTTCATTTGGAACGAATTACAGTGGACCCTTGTATAACAAATGGTTTGTATAACATAAAATTTGTACAACATAAAATTTGTACAACATAAAAAATTCCGGAGATAGGGGAAATTTGCTTAACATAATCACCTATGGGGCGAATCTGTACAACATAAAAATGAGATCACTCTGTTTTCAATGCATTCCTATGGGAAATTTGTATAAAGGGAAATTTGCTTAACATAATTTCATTTGGAACGCATTAATTCCTTTATACAAGGTACCACTGTAATTCCTTTATATAAGGTACCACTGTATACCGAAAACATTAAACAGGAGCAAGGTGGGCTACAGACAAAAAATAAAATGAAATACGTAATATCAAATCATTAGTAGAATGGATTAATATCCAGGGAAAAGCCTTTTTAAATAGCCATTTTATCCCTGGTATCTCTCTCTCTATCCAGGACCCAAACTTGTGGACCAGCCTTGGAGCAGTCGGAGTGGGGTGGGGTGGAAAGCAGTAGGTTTAGTTATTATTATTTATTTATTTGTTGCATTTTTATACCGCCCATCTTCCAAAAGGAACTGTGGGCGGTTTACAATCAAGAATAAAAACAACAGTGTATAACAAGTAAAAAAGAAGGGGAAAAAACACCCCAAAGAACTAATAAAGTAAAAAGGGGAAAACAATGCGGGCAAGAAAAAATTAAATAAAAAAGTTAAATGAAATGAAATAAAAAGGTTTTATTTAAAGGTTTAAGCCCTGCCTATCATGTTTCCAAATAAAACCCATCCCCAGCATTGCTGAAGTCCGAAAGTGTCAGCAATTTAAAGTGGAAATAAAGTGGAAATAAAACAAAATAAAAACACAGACCCTCGGGGACGAATGGGGGAAGAGCCGCCTGCTTGCAAATGGGAGAGAGGACGGGGAAGGAGGGAGACGGGGCGGCCGCTCCTCCCGCCGGGAGGAAAAGGAGGAGGGAAGATCGGGCTCCTCCTGACACGTGTCGGGGCGATCGTCAGAAGGCGCCAACCTCCGTCCCTTCCTCCTCCTTTCTCCTCCCCGGCAGGAGGAAAGGCAAGCGGCGGGGCAGTCAAACAGGGGAGGGGGGGGCGGCTGGCATCTGTCCCTTTGCAGGGACGAAAGCCATGGCTCCGGCAAAGAAGAAGAAGAAGAAGAAGAAGAAGAAGAAGAAGAAGAAGAAGAAGAAGAAGAAGAAGAAGAAGAAGAAGAAGGCGGCCGACGGCGACGACGACTCGTCCCGGGGTTTGTCTCCCACGGAGCGCCTGGACCGCATGACCGCCCGAGTGCCTGCCGGAGCTGCGCCAAGCCCAGCGCCGCTGGGAGAGCCTCCTCCTGGCCCAGCCGGAGGAGGAGGAGGAGGAGGAGGAGGAGGAGGAGGAGGAAGGCCAGCCCCAGGCGACGACGTGCCCGATGCCACCGATCCGCCTCTCGGAAGGCGCCCAGGAACGACACCTGGGCGCCTCCGACCTGGCGCTGGCCCTGATCCTCCGCATCCGCGCCCTCCGGGAGAAGCCCAAGGTGGCGCGCAAAACCAAGGGCGTTTCTACACGACCCCTAAACTCTGGGGCAAATGGCTCCCTGCTCTGGAGCTTAAAAATGTTTCCCCACCAGCTCCAGAGTTTACAGGAAATTAAGTGCGGCCACGCCTACTTTAGCGCGTCCCAGTGCAGCTTTCAAGTACCTGCTCTTCTGGGGTGAAAATTGCTTGATGTGGTGTAACGATAGTGAGTGCGGGGCTCTCCTCGCTTCTGTGTGTTGTTTTTTTGGCTCCCACCCCTTTAAGAGAGCTACTTTACAGAGACAGGCAGAACAGAGGTGAGCCACGATCTTTTCTTCCCTTTTTTTCTCCCTCCACTCACGCAGCCAGCAGCCAGGGTGGGGACACAGGAAGAGCGACAAGCCCCTAAGATCCCTGGTCTGAATTTAACTGGTCCGTGGATCTTAGGGGTCGTGTAAAAGCACCCCAAGAAGCCCGGCGGGGGACGCAAGATGAGCCGCTTGCCCCGGGCTTCGGAGAATGCTGGCCGCCCCCCCCCTTGGAAGAAAGCGGCCTGAGGCCCGTGCGGCTGCCCTGCGGGCACTGCTGCCTCCCAGGCTTGGCCCAGCAGGCGCCCCCCGCGGCTCCCCAGGGGTGTCGAGACGAAGAGGAGGAGAAAGAGGTGGCGGTGGTGGAGGAGGGTTGGGGGCAGCGCTTGGGGGGCGACCGTGCCCTTTTCGGTGCCCCTCAGGAAAAGGTGGAGGAGGCCGCCTGGCAGGGCCAAGGGGCTGCCCCAAAGGATGCCCGGCCTGGCAGAGGGGAGAAAAAGGGCACCCTCCGGCCGCAGGGCTTTCGGGGGGGCCTAAGAAATGGGGCCACCCTTCACGAAGGGCTCCCCTGGCCCGGGGGTGCCCCACATGGCGGTGGCCCTCAGGAGGAGCCAAGGGTGTCGCTGGAGGCAGTGGGTGCCCTGTGGGGTTGCTGGCGGGACGACTCACCAGAGGGCCGAAAAGGGCCCCCAGATGCGAAGATGGGGACCCTGCAGGAGAAAGCAACCCTCCTGGGTCGCCTCCTGCCCGATGTGGGTGGCCTGGAGCAGAAGACCCGTTGTTCCCGAGATGCCTCGGTGGAAGAGACCGCCGCGCCGGGTCTCGCCAGAGATGCTTTGCTGCTGGAGAAGCTTGGAACCTTCCAAGGAACCAGGGAGGACCTGCCGGGGATCCCAGAGAGGGTCGCTCTGGAGAAGGTGAGGTTCGCATCGTGTCTCCCCCGCCCCCCCGAAGAGTTGGCCAAGAAGAGAAAGACCCGGCAGGATTTGCCAAGAGACCCACACACAAACACACTGTGCCACCAAGGATGGTGTTCCAGAGGAGACCCTGGCCCTATAGGAGGCCCCACTGGAAGAATAGAGGCCCTTGCAGGAGAAAAGTGGGGGGGTCAGCGGGATGGCCTGGTGAAAGAGATGGGCACCCAGGGAGTGGGGAAGGCAGGGGAAGGGGGTTCCTCTGCTGAACACATCCTTGGAGTTCCCATGGGGTGCCCCACTGTGGAAGGAGCAGGATTGCCTCCAAGGGAGACCCTGTAAGCCAGGTTTGTCCAAACTTCGGCCCTCCTGATGTTTTGGATCACATTTCCCAGAATTCTAAGTTTAGATTGCCAATGGCAAAGGACTGTGGGAGTTCCAGTCGAAAATAGCTGGAGGGCCGAAGTTTGGACATGCCTGCTGTAAGCAATGGGGTAGGTGAGGGAGGGCAGTGGGGTTTTGTGGCGACAGGTATGTTTCCCTCAGAAAGGAAGGCTGTGCAGGATGCTTTTTAGTGATAGTTTATTTATTTAAACAGAAGTTCACCCTGCCTTTCTTCTTTAAAAGGACGTGTGTCATCGAAAGGCAAGATTTAAAGCAGGAGTACGAAGAAGTGGCTTACATCAGTTAAAAACAACAACATTAAACCTGAAACCAAAAGTATACAGTTATTAAAAAGAACAAACGAATGTCACTCTGGGCCTTTTTACACGACCCCTAAGATCCGCTGGCCACTTAAATTCGGACCAGAGATCTTAGGGGTTCGTCGCTCTTCCTGCGTTCCCACCCCCTCCGCACTTCCTGGCTGCTGGCTGCGTGAGGGGAGGGAGAAAAAGAGAAAGAAAAGCATGCCGCTCACCTCGTTCTGCCTCTCGTCAAAGAGGCGGGAGCCAAAAAACAACAAACAGAAGCAAGGAGAGCCCTGCACTCACTATCCTTACACTGGATCAAATAATTTTCACCTCCAAAGAGCAGGTACCTGAAAGCTGCGCTGGGACACGCTAAAGTGGGCAGGGTTGCACTTAATTTCCTGTTAACTCCGGAGCTGGTGGGTAAACATTTTTAAGCTCTGGAGCTGGGAGCCATTTGCCCCAGAGTTTAGGGGTTGTGTATAAACGCCCTCTGAGAAGGGGGCAAACACAAGTACAGTGGTACCTTGTATAAAGGAATTAATTTGTTCCAAATGAAATTATGTTAACCAAATTTTTCTTTATACAAATTTCCCATAGGAATGCATTGAAAACAGAGTACAGTAATCCCTAATTGTGACCATTTTTATGTTGTACAGATTCGACCCATAGACAATTCTGTTAAGCAAATTTCCCCTATCTCTGGAATTTTTTATGTTCTACAGATTTTATGTTATACAAATCGTTTGTTATATGAGGGTCCACTGTGGTACCAAAGACCCAGTCAGGGCATTAATGCATAACAAGGCCACTAAATATCACATAACACAGGAGTGTCCAAACTCCAGATCTCCAGATGTTTTAGACCACAACTCCCAGAATTCCAAGCCTGTATTTTCAGTATCAAAGGACTGGGGGGGAATGGTGGTCCAAAACATCTGGAGGGCCAAAGTTTTGACACCACTGACATAACAGATCGCCGGTCGCCTGAGGAGAAAATATGACCCCTGCCTGTGGAAGGAGAGCAAAGGTGGAGCCAGCTTAGTTTCCAGTGCAAGGGAGTTCCACCGGCTGGGAGCTGCCACAGAGAAGGCCCTCTCCTGGGTCCTCGCCAAGTGCATCTGTGAAGGTGGCGGGATGGAGAGGAAGGTCTCTCCTGAGGACTGTAACAGCCCGGCAGGCCCATCCTCCTGGGAGAGGCCCAGATGTGCTTGGATCAGGATGTGCAGAAATCCTGAGCAGTGCAGCGAATGGGTAGAGTTTCTGGTGGAAAGCCATGCCCTCGGGTGGTGGTGGCAAACCTTTGGCACTCCAGATGTTTTGGACCACAACTCCCACAGTCCTTTGTCATTGGCAATACAGGCTCGGAATGCTGGGAGTTGTGGTCCAAAACATCTGGAGTGCCCAAGGTTTGCCACCACTGCCCAAGGGCAGTGGTGGAGAACCTTCAACATAGAATCATAGAGTTGGAAGAGACCTCAAGGGCCATCTAGTCCAACCCTCCAGATGTTTTGGACCACGACTCCCAGAAGTCCGAGCCTAGATAACCAGTAACAAAGGATTGTGGGAGTTGTGGTCCAAAACATCTGGAGTGCCAAAGGTTCACTACCACCACTGCACTAGAGGGTTCATAGTTGTGCAGAAAGAAGGTGGAGGTCTTGCCTGAAAAAAAGAGATTTGGGGGAGTTGTTTTAAAAGAGAACCTTATTTAGGGTTGGCAGTGGGTAGTTGCAAAATCTCTCCTTCATTCTCATTCTCTCTCTCCCTCTCTCTTCTCCTCCCTCCCTCTCTCATTCTTTCTCATTCTTTCTCATTCTCTCTCTCTCTCTCTCTCTCTCTCTCTCTCTCTCTCCCTTTGCCACCATTGGTTCAACACTGGCTCCCTTTTCAGGTCCCAGTGTCTTTTGAGGAGGTGATTGTCTTTTTCACAGAGGAGGAGTGGGCTTTCCTGGATCCAGACCAAAGGGCCCTGTACCAAGAGGTCATGCTAGAGAATTATGAGAACGTCGCAGCTCCTCGGTGAGGGTTCTATTCCTTTGATGGACAGCTGTCCGAAATGATCCTCTCTTGCCTTCCCTTGGTTTGAATCGTCCATAAATCCTTTTAAACTTGTATTCTTTTATTAAGCCCTTCTCTTCATTTCTGGATTCTGGAGTACAGTACTTTGAAATTAAAATTTATTTATTTATTTATTTATTTATTTATTTATTTATTTGTTTGTTTGTTTAGTTAGTTAGTTAGTTCAAGTGTTCTGCTTATATGCCACCACATACCACTTCAAGTAGTCTCTGGGCAGTTTACAGTTTTAATTACAGTAATGAAGGCTACTCATTGCCCCCCCCAAGCAAGCGGGGTACTTTTGATTGATTGATTGATTGATTGATTGATTGATTGATTGATAGCCCTTTATCTCCCCCCCCCCAATTGGTTCTCAAGCTGAGAAAGGTTTCTGGTTGCCTTCAGGCTGGCTCGTAAAAGTTTATAGCGAATTAGGAATATGAACCGAAGCCTCCTTAATTCATCATCCCGGCCTCAACATGATACTTTTCATCTTTTTTAAAATATATATTTCATGTGGGATGTTTTTCTGAATGTAGAGTGTCACTGGTGGAAATCCTGTTGGGATATTTATGTGCGTGTCTGAAAAAACCACGTAAGCGCCTGAGGTTAATTGCAGCACATTGATCACCATCGTTCAACATCTCAGAATGGCTGGGTCACTCAGCCGGTTTTATTTTATAGCATAAAACCCTTTGTACGTGTAACGGGTTACACTAGGAACCTCCCCCCCACACGCCGACACACATAGACATCTGCTGGATCAGCATGTATGGATTTGCTTACCTCTACTGGAAAATGTTAAATTAAAAAAAAACACCTCAAAGAAATGTGTATTTATGCGCTTTTCCACTGTGTATTTACCGGAAGTAGCCAATACAGAGAGCCAGAAATTATCTATGTATAGTGTTTGCTACTTCTGTGTCTTTCAGCATCTACAAACGGGGCTTGGGACTGTAAATACTCTCTCTCTCTCTCTCTCTCTGTGTGTGTGTGTGTGTGTGTGTTGGTTGTGTTGTGTTGTGTTGCGTTGTGTCATTATAGTTGTGATCGACTCTCCATGATCCCATGTCCATGGAGTTTTCTTGGCAGGAATATTGGAGTGGTTTGCCAGTTCCTACTCCAGGCACCTGCAGTACCTGGTGCTTCCCTGGTGGTCGCCCATCCAAGGACTAACCAGGCCTGGCCCTGCTTAGCTTCCGAAATCAGGTGAGATCAGATGTGCTCAGGGCATCTAGGCAGCTGCAAATACCGTGGTCCTACTATATTCCATTCGAGGAAGACATTTATCGCCATTTATAGATTTGGGTTTCATGAGATCATAGAGTCATAGAATCATAGAGTTGGAAGAGACCTCAAAGGCCATCCAGTCGAAAGCAAAGCAAAGCAAAGTGTTATGCTTATATACCCCCATGCCACTTCAAGTAGTCTCTGGGCAGTTAAGAGTTTTTTTAAAAAAATTTATAGTATGCAGGCTACACATTGCCCCCCCCCAGCAAGCTGGGTACTCATTTTACCGACCTCGGATGTAGCAATGAAACAGTCACACACAGCAGTTCTGTAGAGTGCCCTCCCATTCACTGGGCAGCCAGCCTTTTTATTGATTATACATTCAGTCAACAGTCAGAGAAGGAGGTAGAAAATCATTGACAGCAAGAGGCTTCCTGTGGACCCTTTGTTCATTGTTCAGGGGCTTATCAAGAGTGCCAGAAAATGTGTGACATACAGGTTTTTCCTGCTAATTGGCTTGGGAGACAGGAACCTGATTGTATCTTGTTTACCCGGGGCTTAGCAAGGAAATCTTACCATTCTGATGGGGCATCCCCGCACAAACAGATATGGCAAGGCTTCACCTGTTTGCCCAGCTCTCTGAGTCATGACCTTTTCCCAAAGGGAATTGTAATCTCTTCACCCCACCTTTTTTTTCTTTTTGGTACCGCTCAAGCTGATGATACAGCTTTTTTATCTGGGCACGTGAGCCCTGCCCTGCAGGACGCATTATCCTGGCACTCAGGAATGGCCCACACTGCACACAGCAACACATGCAAAATAGGAATGATAATGTCAGTACAATATAATAGACAGCTGGCTTAAGAAATGCAAAGTCAGGCATCCAGGATGAGAGGAAATCCCATAGCGAGGTGGGAGCAGCATGGACATTGTTAGCAAGACTCTCTTGCAATTGAGGAAGCTCATCTTCAATGGTTTTATTCATGTCATGGAATCTTACTGCGCATCCTCATTTTGCCACCACCTTGCAAAATCCCCCACTCTTTGCCAAGAGAAAATCGAGTGCCATTCTCATTTGCAACTGGACCTGGTGCAACTCCTCAATTTCTTGTTGCATATCCCTAATAATCCGTCCAGTCGCATTAACGTTTTTTTCAAGGCGACAAGTTAACCCAAGAATGGAATGACGGTTTTCCTGAGCTATAATCCCTGGATATGATCCAAGGGTCAGCACCCCTGTCAGAGCTCCTGAAATGGCTCTTCCAATATTACTACCACTGGACATCTGAACATCTGTGATGATCTCATCCTGACAATGTGGACCCAGTTTTCCAATTAGCTCTCTCTTGTGTCTGTTGCTGGGCCTGGCTACCTGCACAGGGAGTGTCAGGTACCCAAGAGCAGCACATTGATAATTTCCAGGGTGATAATTCGTGGCAACCCCATGAAAGAAGAACCATAAGTTTTCATCTTTGATCTGCCAGCCAGAGCAAAGGCTCCCAATGGCAGAATACTCAGCTGAAAGGGAAGGAAGATTAGGGTATATATCATAGACAGTGGAATTAGACAGAGGTTTCTTATTTACATAGCTAACGTTAAACTTTCCCCACAACCAGAAATAATCATTGCATGCTGTATAATTCTTAACATTATTTAAGGTAGGCCGTGCTCGAGTCCAGTCCCGCCACCTCCTGTTCCAGACCCCTTTGTGGTAACAGCAAAAGCACAGTCCTGGGGTAAACCGGGAGAATTTAAACACTCTCCACTTGGTCTGGTTCAGAGTCACAGGGGGCATAGAGAACATATTGCTTTTACGAATGTTCTGTAGCTGACTGACTACCAATTCTGGGGACTGGATGGCAGCAGGCAAAAAGGCAGCATAAGCCAGGGAGGAAGGATGTTCATAGTAGAGGGTGGTGTCTTTTCCGTGTTCCTGGAACATGTAGGATGCATGTCGGGTCCACATGTTACCTGGATTTCCAGCTGATAAGGCAAGTTCAGGACTTGCAGTGCAGAAGGAGAGGTGGCAGAGCAAAAGGCAGCAGATGATGGTCACAGAATTAGCAGTGATGATGGCCAGGACTGCAGCAATGAGATTATCAGGGGTGGCCTCCTGTTGGAGCTGTTGCAGCTGAAGTTGTGCTTGGGTGGTGAGTGACTTAACATCTCCCCATGTGATCTTATTCCTTGTCTGCCTGGCTCTCGGGGTGTACCTCGGCGTGTTCAGCTGGATGTCGAAGTTGGGGATTGGATTCTTGGGTTCCTGGTGCCACGCCATCCTTTCGCTCTCTAGCTGGCTTGACGCACCTCGCAGGGACCCAGATGGTACCTGCAGGAGTGGAAACAGCAGCATACCCTCTTCCCCATGTAACCAAGGGCACCGGCCCATGCCATGTAGGGTCAGGGAGTTCCCTGTAGTACACTTGGGGGGCAGGCAAAGGAGGCTTGTTCCCAAAGTGTCTCTGTGCAGGAGTCAGGTTGTCTGCATTTAAAGTTAAATTATTTAATGTGTAGACTGCAGTATGCACCGCTTGCTGTATTGCTATTGCATCTATACGGGGGGCTCTCCCCCCCACTTTTAATTGTTTTTGTAACAGAGATTTTAGGGTGCGATGAGCTCTTTCAACTATCCCTTGAGCCTGAGAATTATAAGCAATTCCTGTTTTTAATTTTATTTGCCAATCATCACAAAATGCTTTAAATTCCTGGGAGATGTAGGCCGGACCATTATCTGTTTTTACTGTGGTGGGCCTTCCTAAGACTGTCATGGCTGCTATCATGTGTGCAATTACATATTTTGCAGACTCTCTGCGAGCAGCAGTGACCCACAGAAATCCTGAGTAGGTATCTATACTTACATGAAGATGGCTGTATGGTGCAAATGGAGCATAGTGTGTAACATCCATCTGCCACAGCATGTTTGCCTTTGTACCTCGAGGATTAACTGCAAAGGGGAAAGAAGCTGGGGTGTCTGCACAATGAGGGCAGCTCCGCACAATATTTTGTGCAGAGGCATGGGTAATTTTGAATTGTTTGGCTAGCACCTTGGCAGACTGGTGAAAAAATCCGTGGCTCTGAATTGGATCATCAAAAAGTGGGCACAGGCGCTTTAATGCCTGGTCTGCCACTGCATTCCCAGTTGCCAGTGCCCCTGGGAGTTCAGAGTGACTTCGTATATGGGCTACAAAGAAAGAGTGCTTTCTTGTAGTCAATAATTGCTGTAAGGCAAGAAAAAGGCTAAGTAAATTGCTGTCAATTTGGGTGGTGATGCAGGCAGCTGGGAGCTGTGCAATCAGATTATATGTATACATAGTATCCACCACCAAGTTGATGGGCTCAGCTTTAAAGAGAGTAAAAGCTAAATTTACAGCAGCAACTTCTGCTCTTTGTGCAGAAGTTTGAGGAAGGGTGAATTTAGTCTGCCAAGCTCCAGAGGGGTCCTGATAAGCAACGACTCCTCGGCTTGGACTTCCATCTGTAAACAAAGTGATGGCTTCCTTAATTGGAGAACGGCTTTGCAGGGACCTCAGCTTATGAGGAAAAGTAAATAGTAAAGTGAGGCGAGGATCCTTTGGAGCACTGTAAAACACCTCCCCCACGTAGTCCTGAAAGGCAATTTGAAAGTCAAGAGAGGTAGACAATAGGAAATCATGCTGCCCTTTGTCAAGTGGTATATGCATGGCAACTAAGTCCCATCCTGTGAGGTGGGTAGCTCGCTTGCGTGCTATCATGATGAGATCTGTGATAGCTGCTAGGAACGGATAGACATTCCTTGGTGGGGTGGAATGCATGTGGAGCCATTCTATGATAGCTATTCTATCTTTTTCCATTGGGGTAAACAAAACTCCAGTAGGTGTGTGAGGAGTGGGAAGAATGGCTAGCCGGAGAGGGCTGAAGGTATGAGGTCTATCAACAAACTGGCCTCTAAGAATGTGGTTTACTTGGGTTAAAGATTTCCTGGCTGCAGTACTTATCAAAATCTCATCTCCTGGATGTTGTGCACCTCTTAGTAACTCAAAGAGAGGTTTAAGGAGATCCGTGGATAGTTTGAAGTGGGGCCGAGCCCAATTCAAAGTTCCCAGAACCTTTTGCAATTCAGCTAAATTGGTTTTTGCTGGCAGGGTGAGTTCTGGGATCTCGGGTGCTGCGTGTGAGCGCAGAAGCTTTAGACCCAAGTAGAGGTAAGGCTCCACTTTTTGAACCTTTTCTGAGGCAATGATCAAGCCTGATTGCTTCAGGATTTGGGTGAGCCTGGTAAAATGCTCTGGGTTTAAGTCTGGTGCTGATATCAATAGGTCATCCATGTAATGGAAGACCAGGACTGTGGGAAACTCTTTCCTAAAAGGTTCTAGTGCCTGTTTCACAAACATTTGACATAAAGTCGGACTGTTTAACATTCCCATCGGTAACACCTGCCAGGCATACCGGGATGTGGGTTGTTCGTGATTTAGTGATGGAACAGTAAAGGCAAATTTCTCCCTATCGGAAGGGGCTAAAGGGATGGTAAAGAAACAGTCCTTTAAATCTACCACAAGCAGCTTGTAGTGTTGAGGAAGAAGGTTGGCGTTTGGCACACCACACTGGAGCGCCCCCATGGGACAAATTCGTTTATTAATTTGTCTTAAATCTTGAAGAAATCTCCACCCCCCTTTTTTCTTTTTTATTACGAATACCGGGGTGTTCCAAGGGCTGGTGGTTGGAGCTATGTGGCCAGCTTGCAACTGTTCCTGGACTAACGTCTGAAGTGCAGACAACTTTTCCTGTGGAAGTGGCCATTGGGGCACCCAAACTGGTTCCCCTGGAAGCCATGTTAAAGGCTGGGCAGTTTTGGCCATGCTTATAAATCTAGGGACACTTGGAGATCTAGTTGCTTCAAGAGGTCTCTTCCCCACACATTAAAAGGCAATGGCATGACATATGGACGAATTCGCACTGGGGACAGGTTTGGGCGAAACACTCGCAGCCAGTGCTTGCTCTGCCTGGCTGCTTTTGTCCCTCCAATTCCCCACAACTGTTTTACCTGTTCCGTGGGCCAAACCGCAGGCCACTCGATCTCCCTGATAACTGTTACGTCTGCTCCGGTGTCCAGCAAACCTGAAAAAGGCAAGCTTTCCAAATTTATAGTGAGCATTGGGCGCTCCTGCCCAATGCATTGGGTATAGGCTACAACGGTTTGCTCCCCCTGAACCCCTGGGGGGCCCATGGCACTGCTGGTCTGAGGAATCAAGATCAACTGTGCTGGGGATTCTCCTTCCTCCAGCACTTGGGGCAAAGTAGACCAGAGCTGCATTTTTACAGCTCCTTGGTGACCTGGGTCAATGATCCCTGGGATGACAAATATGCTGCGCTTTCCCATGTGTGCGCGTGGAAGGACAAGCCCAAGATGGTCTTGAGGCAAAGGTCCTTGAATTTGGCTTTCCCCCTCCCTCACTTCCCCAGGCAGGGACAGGTGAACGGCTGCTTGCAAAGACAGATCAATCCCTGATCTGGGCTCTGCCTGGGGTGCCTCTGGTTTTTCTGGGGCTATGGAGTGGGGTCCCCTTTTTTGTCCTGGGTCTGGGGAAGACCCGATTAGGCGTTTCCCGCCAGATTGCTCCTGCACTGGCTTGCCCAATGAAATCCTCTGCCACATTTGGGACACTTCTTTGGGGGGCGCCGGGGGGTGACTGTGGACTTGCAGTCCCGGAAAAAATGTCCTGGCTGCTTGCACCGAAAGCAATTGCCTCGCGGCTTTGAACCCTGGGTAAGGGCAGCCGCAAGCAGGCCCATTTTGTGGGACTCAGTCCCAATGTCCTGGCATGTTTTAATCATGTCAGCCAGGGATGGATTGGTGGCTGCCAGTGGCTGTAACGCCTTTCGACAGTCAGCATTGGCATTGTCCTTTGCCAGCTTCAAAAGCAACTCTCCCGCTGCTTCAGGATTATCTATCTGCCTTCTAATTGCTTCTGTGAGCCTGTTAATAAAATCTAAGTAAGGCTCAGTGGGACCCTGATGGATGTTGGTAAAGCTGAGAGTGGGGGTGCCCGTGGCTGGAATTTTGGCAAAAGCACGCTGCATGCAATGGCTTACTACCTGAAGTGTGGCATCTGGGAGCTGGGCTTGGGCCATGATGGTTGAGAATGCTCCATCTCCTGTCAATTGGTCGACAGTGTACTGCCCTCCCCCTGCTGCAGCACGGGCAAGAGCAAGCTGCTTAAGTTCACTCTCCCACACTACATATTGTGCTGCAGTCAAGATCATTCGCATGACCTGTTTCCAATCTGTGGGAAGGAGGGTGTACCCATTGCCCAAGGCCTCAAGCAGGCCCCTGACATACGTGCTCTGTAAACCTGTGTCAGTTACAGCCCTTCGAAGGTCTCTTATGACCGAGTAAGGAAGGGAATTGTATGTGACCACATTTTGTCCCTGGGCATTCTGCGCCCTGGTGATTGGGCAGACTGCCACTAAGGAAGCTAATTCTTCCCCAGACAGCTCTCCACTCCGCTTTGCCTCTTCCACCATCCGCTGAACTGCCCCAAGGGGTGCCCCTTCATTACGGGATTCCAGCGGTGGTGGTGGGCAGATTTGGTGATAGGGTGGTGCTGGCCCCGAGGGCTGAGGCGCAGCTATTGTGGGGGCAAGGGGCAGTCTCCTGCACTGCCTCGGAGGGTCCACAACTTTCCACTGCCTCGCAGCAGAGAGACCATGTGTGCAACACCTCTACTGGGGCACGAGGTGCCTCGTGCAATACCTTCTTCAGGGTACCAGGGGCATTTCTCCCACACCCCTTGCAATAACTCTACTACCTGTTTCCTGGGGACTGAATGACCCACCTTCCTCAATAAAAATTCTAGCTCATGGCAATGTCTCCCCTGTGGGCCAGACAACTTGGCTCCCATTCTTACCCTTAGGGATCCTGTAGCAGGATGAATCGACTAGTCTTCGGCCTTTACCTAGGCGGGGTGAATGGGGGTTTGAAGGCTGTTTCAGGTCTCAGTTGTCGTCTGTCGAGTTCCCCGTACGGGCCACCATATGTAGCAATGAAACAGTCACACACAGCAGTTCTGTAGAGTGCCCTCCCATTCACTGGGCAGCCAGCCTTTTTATTGATTATACATTCAGTCAACAGTCAGAGAAGGAGGTAGAAAATCATTGACAGCAAGAGGCTTCCTGTGGACCCTTTGTTCATTGTTCAGGGGCTTATCAAGAGTGCCAGAAAATGTGTGACATACAGGTTTTTCCTGCTAATTGGCTTGGGAGACAGGAACCTGATTGTATCTTGTTTACCCGGGGCTTAGCAAGGAAATCTTACCATTCTGATGGGGCATCCCCGCACAAACAGATATGGCAAGGCTTCACCTGTTTGCCCAGCTCTCTGAGTCATGACCTTTTCCCAAAGGGAATTGTAATCTCTTCACTCGGAAGGATGGAAGGCTGAGTCAACCTTGAGCCGGCCACCTGGGATTGAACCCCAAGTCATGATAAGCCCAGTTTTACCTGCAGTACAGGCATTTAACCACTGCGCCACGAGACCCCGCGCCATGCAGGAACCCGAGTCACAGTGAAATCTTAATACTGTAATTTTTAAAAACGCTGTCCAGAACTTCACTAGGATTTCCTTCTCCAACAAGCCCTCTCCCCCCCCCCCCCCAAAAAAAAAACCTTACATGGGTAGCTGACATCAGAATTTGATAGAAATACAAGTGTGTGGGGAAGCTATCGATATATCCAATCTCAGTACTTTCATACCTTCTGGCTGCAGTTGTTGGTTCAGGTGGAGCAACCAAACAGAGCGTGGATGCTAAAGGCCGAGCATCTTCATTCAATGGGCATTTTTTTTAGGCTGCTTTCGCACGACCCCTAAAATCCTCTGACAACTTAAATTCGGATCCCCCCAGCCAGAGATCATGTAGTTTTTGTTCTGCTTCCTGTGTTCCCAACCTCCTGCACTCTGATTCTATTGCTTCTGTCTGCTGTGAGGGGAGGGAGAAAAAATGCAGGCTCACCTCCGCCTGCCTGCATCGGCAGCAGCTAGTTGTAGTAGTCTGTTAAAAGGGGGGGCAACAAAAACAAACAGAAGGAGGAGGAAGGCCAGGCATGCAATGCTTTAAAATCTGCATCGGGAAAAAATTACCTCCTTGAGACCAGGTACTTGTAAAATGTGCTCAGGCATGCTTAAGTGGGCATGGTCGTACTTAATTTTTTTTAAAGTCCACTGCTGGTGGGAAAACAATTTTATGCTCCGCTTCTGCAAGCATTTTGCAGTGGATTTTAGGGATCGTGTGAAAGCAGCCATGATCAACCACAGAATAAGAACATAAGAAGAGCCATGCTGGATCAGGCCAACGGCCCATCTAGTCCAGCTTCCTGTATCTCACAGTGGCCCCACCAAATGCCTCTGGGAGCGCATGAGACTAGATATCTTGCTCCTGTACCCGCACGAGGTTGTCAACATCCTTTTTAAATTGAGATGCACAGAACTGGACACAGGACTCCAGGTGGGGTATGACCAGAGCAGAATAGACACTATGCTTCTGCTAATGCAACCAAGAGTCTTATAGGTCAACATGAATGCTGGAGGACGGATGGCAGGCTAAACATTTGATGCCCTCCATCTTGTAATTTCCTCCTTGAGAACATCTGATGGAATTGGAAGTGGAAGTACAAGGATTGTGTTTTAGAATCGCTGATTACAGTCAGAACGGCCACACCTGACAGTGGTATTTTTTCTCCCTCCGATGCCCAAATTTAACATCCTCTTCTGGCTTAAAGAAAAGGAAGAGCAGATTTCCATGGCACGTCTGACAGGTAGATCCTTTGATGTTTAATGAGACTGATTTTTTAAACAATCATTAGGAATGTTAAAGACTAAATAAAAGAATTCTAAAATACTGCTTTTTAAATCCTTAGGAATGTTCCATAAAGACTAAAAAAAAAAAAGAATTCTAAAATATTTGCAAATGCTACATTTGAGTTGTTTTGATCATCGTTTGTTTTTAGTCTGTGGAACTCCCTGCCACAGGAGGTGGTGATGGCATCTGGCCTGGATGCCTTCCAAAGGGGATTGGACAGATTCCTGGAGGAAAAGTCCATCACGGGTTACAAACCATGATGGAAAGGTGTCATCTCCAGGGCTTAAAACCAGGGTACTTCAAGGACCAGATGCAGGGGGAGTGGTATCAGGAGACAGAGATCTAGTCTCATGCGCTCCCGAAGCCATCTGGTGGGGCCACTGTGAGATAAAGGAAGCTGGACGAGACAGGCCTTTGGCCTGATCCAGCATGATGGCTCTTCAGGAGACCAAACAAATGACAAGTCAACATGTGTACGTCAAAGAGTTTCAGTGTTTCAGTGGATACAGGCAGAGAAGTGTTTCTAGATGGAAGCGTCTCTGGACTCGGGGCTTTTACGAATCCCAGGAGACAGTCAAATTTTCACTGGGGCCAGAATGTGCCCTGCAAATTTTTAAAAGGCGCTTTAAAAAATGGCAACACATGAGGTTTAAGGCATAATGGAGGCTTTTACTAGTGAATGTCTACTCCCCCACTTTTTTTGGTCTGTTGGATGGGTAGCTCAGCAGTCTACATAACTGGGTGCAGAGCCAGAAGTTAGCAGTTCGATTCTCTATGTCCACCTCTGTGGCCTTGGACAAACTGCACAGTCTCGAGATGTCCCTCTGGAAAAAAGGGCAAGCTAGTGTCGCAAAATGGCAGGGTGTTTTTTTTTTTGGGGGGGGGTTCTGTCTTATCCATGGTTTTTGTTATCCATGGGAAGGCCTGGAACTGATCCCCAGTGGATACCGGGGATCTGCTGTATATAGTATAGCAAGGGGGGACAGGGGAAGAGACATATTTTTTTTAACATCTATTACCAGAACTGGCCAGATACCATGCTATGTGTAATTTCATACCATGGGGAAGTTAAACTGTGGATACTGTATCCACTGATACGTCAAGCAGACTAAAATTTAAAAAATAAAAATAAAAAACTTAATTGGTTGACTCTCATTTCTGTCATGGTTTGCCTCTTTATAAAGTCTTGGAAGGCATCTTCGGGCATGGCTAGATTTTATATTCAGCCTTTCTTCTCAGTACAGTGGTATCCCCATATCCGTGTGTGGGGGTTGGTTTTTAGGGCCTCCCCGCAGATACAGAAATCCACAGATAAGAGCGAATGAACTGTCAGCACCTGTATGTGACAGTAAGTTACTTTGCAGCACCTATTTGTGCCAGTGAATCATTCAATTATTTTTGCCTGCCAAACACATATAACCGAATCAGTGGGTGCCGAATCAGTGGATACTTTTTACTGATTTCTTTTTACTTTTTACTCATTTCTTAGTTGAGAAACCTTTTGTGTTTTTTTAATTCACTCCCTTTTCCGTCTCCCTTTCAGCTGAGAATGCATTTCATCAATCACCCCCTGAGAACTGCGGGAAGTCCTCCATGACGGAGAAACCCATTGAGGGCCTGGAGTACGAGGGAAGTGTGGATACTGTATCCACTGATACGCCCCAGTCTTCCCTTCGGTCAAGAGCTGAAATCTTTCAAATGTCTGGAGTGTGGGAAATGTTTTGTTCAGAAGGCGGGCCTAGCCCGCCACCAAAGGAAGCACACTGGGGAGAGGCCGTTCCGATGTCTGGAGTGCAGGAAAAACTTCAGCCAACACTCGCACCTTTCCACACACAAACGGATCCACACCGGCGAGAAAACTTACAAATGCCCGATGTGCGGGAAGAGCTTCCGTCGACATCAAAACCTGGCTGTTCACCGGAGACGCCACACCGGTGAGAAACCCTATCAATGCCAGGTTTGTGGGAAAAACTTTGTGAAGAAAGATTCCCTGGTGTCCCATGAGAGAACCCACACAGGGGAGAAACCGTACACCTGCCGGGAGTGTGGGAAGAGCTTCAGTCAGAGCAGGAACCTGACTTACCACCAACGCGTCCACACTGAGGAGAAACTATTTCAATGCCTGGAGTGCGGGAAGCGCTTCAGCCGGCCTGGAAACCTGGCCGTCCACCGGAGATTTCACACCGGCGAGAAACCCTACAAATGCCTGGAGTGTGAACCGAAGCCTCGTCTCCCATCAAAAAGTTCACACTGGGGGAAAGGCTGTGAAATGTCTGGAATGTGGGAAGTGCTTTGGTCACAACACGAGCCTCGCTTGCCACCAGAATAAAGGCCCGGGCCAGAAGGGGGCGACCTCGCGAGTTCCAGGGGACCCTTTTGCCCTCCTGCGCTCGGTGGAGAACCCCCTCCAGCAACCGTGCCACCCTGATCCCTCAATGTACTTTTTCAAACGGGAGCCTCACGTCGCCTCCCCTAGAAGCCGCGTGCCGTTGGCTCAGTAAGCTAGAGGTGGGCACGAGCCGGTTCGTCCCATTTTGTCTTGGTTTGTAAAGGGGGCAGCACTGTTCCTTTTCCTAAGCTCACATAAGAACATAAGAAGAGCAGTACATCTACCATCCAGTTTTAATACAGCATCTACAATCCCCCTACATGGTGGTTCAGGAGAGGACCCTGTGAGTGGCCCCAGGCCGCCCAGTGGAGGGATTTGAACCCATCACTTCGGAGTTCTAATCCAACCCTTGAACCCCTATGCCACACTACCTTTCGAAAGACCACAGGAACAAGTTTTGTCAGTCAGATCCATGTGTTAATTCTGGACGAGGTCTGGTTTTGCTGCTCTCTGGATTGCTTTGTTCTGTTTTGTTGCGTCTCTTTTGTTAAGACTTGATTGCGAATTATTGGGGAGCTGTTTTATCCCAACTGTCGAGTGGTTGCTGCGTATTTATTAAGTGTGAGATGTTGATCCTATTTGTATGACCGTTCAAATTTTTTTTTGGGGGGATAACTTGCCCAATTATAAGGATATTTTAAGAATATTACACATCTTACTATTTTCTGCTGTTGTTAGCCGCTGTGAGCAAAATGGCATACAAATAAACCTGATTATGATGATTCCCCCACCCTCCCAAATATCTCTTCTCCCCGAGAGGAAAAGGAGTGACTCTCCAGAGATTACCATGGACAGCAAAACTCTCTCTCTCTCTCTCTCTCTCTCTCTCTCTCTCTCTCTCTCTCTCTCTCTCTCTCTGTGTGTGTGTGTGTGTGAGAGAGAGAGAGAGAGAGAGAGAGATCACATTCTGATAAGGAGCAGAGATTCCATGTCATGACACCATGGAACTGCAGAGCTGGAAGGGATTTCTTGGGATCCATGGAGAAAATTCCTGGGGTAAAGCGTCCCTGATCAACAATAATCTAATTCCATTTTAAATGTTTCCAATGAAAATACAGTAACCCCCCATCTATCACAGGGTTTAGGGACAAACGCGACCCGCGATAATTGAAAATCCGCTATTGTTATTATTATTTATTATTATTTATATAGCTTGTATGCCGCCCACTACCCAAAGGTCTCTGGGCAGCTCACAATCAAAATAGACAATTAAAACATCAAAATTACAATAAAATTAGAACAATAAAACATGTAAATACAATAAATACGATACAGTAAAAACACAACACTAACATTGCCATCAGGACCCACAATCATTAGTTAAAAAACTTCTGGAACAGGAAGGTTTTTACCTGGTGCCGAAATGTTATCAACATTGGCGCCAGGCGAGTCTCACTTGGGAGGGCATTCCATAGTCTGGGGGCAGTTGCTGAAAAAGCCCTATTCATCCAAGCCATCCCTTTCACCTTCTTGAGGGATGGCTCTTTCAGGAGGGCCCCCTGGCTAGATCTTAATTGCCGGTAGGTTCATATGGAAGGAGGCGGTCCTTCAGGTATCTAGGTCCTAAGCCATTTTATGTGCGGATGCAGGTCAGGTCAGGCCTGGGGGGGGGAACACAATATTTAAAATGTCTTTAAGCAAGGCATGAAGGGAAACTATAATTCCAGGGAGAGTTGCAACTTGGATGGACCACATTTGCATTTGCATTTGTTCCATGCTCAGCCCATCTGTGCGACGCTTCCTTCTGCCCAAGGAAAAAGGGGCTGGGGGTGGCAAGGTGGGTCTGCAGCCCTCTAGCAGGAGATTCCTGGGGGGCAGGAAGGTTTGTCAGCTCTCTTCCAGCCACCAATTTTCCTGCCTTGTAAATCTTGGCCCAGTGGGCCACGACATGTCATGACATCTTCATTATGGATTACATCTCCTGGAGAGTAACAGACTCCCCCATTACTTAAGCCAGAGATAAAAGCTGTCCCAGCTAAGCCTTTGGACGGTGGGTTCAAACCTTCAGTCTCCCAGGTGGTCTTGGACTAACAACTCCCTGCCATCTGGGCCAGGACAGCTAGCAGTGAAGGCTTCTGGGAGTTGAAGTCCAAGAACATGTGGACTTGAGACTTGGGTGGGAACCACTGGCGACAGAGAAGCAGCTGGGTGACCAACCCAAAGGACAAGAGAGACCGCAGGATTATCCATCCAAACCCACATTAAATATGAATTCTGGAAGATTTATTCAGCAGCCCAACCAGAGAGAGAGAGTGAGAAGCAGCATGCTCAAATTATATAGAAGACTCTTGGCCATTGATCCAAACACATTCACCCATAACATCCTGTAAACGGGTTAGCTGCTAACAAAGGATGGAGACTTGAGACTTGCTGCAAAGCCAGACTTGAGACACACCAGTGACCTGATTGTACTCCCCTATTATTATTGTTCTTATTATTATTCTTATTATTATTCTTATTCTTATTATTATTATTATTATTATTATTGAGTAAAAACAACTTTGCAAGATCTGAGCAGGTTGCTAAAAGACATTTTAGAGGCTACTCATTCATAGGGAAGCAACTTAACCTCACATAATGAGACCAAGGTAATAAAATGGCTAGTCTGGAAGATGACCCATTATTTTTGCCACAGTCTCTGCACAGACTGATCAGTCTCTTGAACTGTCATGCCTCTGAGATATGAAAGCAGCATGTCATGGTGCAAGAATTTTAAAAATGGAGAAACGGCAATTAAAGCCACAAGTGGAATACGCAAGATCAAGGTTGTGAATGCCATACAATAAAACTTGAAGGGGCGTGGTGGCTCGGTGGACTAGAGCGCTGACACTGTCGGCTGCAAGGTCAGCAGCTCAGCGGTTCGAATCCCAGGTGATCTCCCGCTGTTAACCCCAGCTCCTGCCAACCTAGCAGTTCGAAAGCATGTAAATGCAAGTAGATGAATAGGTACTACCATGAAAAGTGGGAATGTAAACAGTGTTCTGTGCAGCCATAGCCACGGACTTGCACAACACTGGCTCTCCGGCTTGAAAACGGAGATGAGCGGGAGAGGAAACTTTACCTTTAACAAATACTACAAGCAACGTGCTCTGCAAGCAAACAGCTACTGTGAAAACATTGTTTTTAGTTTTATCTCACAGAAAATATGGGCCTATTTATTAAGTATAGCTTAGCAGAATTTCTTCACATCGCTCCAGATCTTCCCTTGGAACTGGCAGTGGTTTAGATCTTGGTTGTGGAGGATGAGGTTGGGAGTTTGATTCCCCACTCTGCTCTCGGGTGTGTGTGTGATGAGTTAACCTCTGTGGCCTTGGACAGTCTGCACACTCTCAGGGTGCCCCTGTGAGTCAGAGGAGATGATAAACAAACAGAAAGAAGGTGTGCCGTCTGTGTTAACTGATGACGAGAAGGAAGATGATAAAGAGGGAGAGACATCGCGAAAACGGGAGACGTGTACGAAAAACATAAGAACAATATCCTTAGAGGAGCTGGGAAGCACACAGGAACAGAAGGAACCCGAGATCCTGTGGGCAATAGAGGAATTAGAGGATGAGTGGGAGGAACGTGACCTAGGTGGCGCGCGGGAGGTAAAGGGAGAGAATGACAGTTGGGAAGGGGGAAAAACGACGGTTGGAACTCAGACTCTAGAGAGCCGCCTGAGGGAGGAAGGACAGGTGATCCGGTCTAAGAGGAATGAAGAGATCACCTGGGCCGTCACGGTCAAACCTCTAGGTTGGCCAGAGAATTCGGAGAAATTCCAAAGAGAATGGCGGAGGGGCAGGAATATAGTCCCCATGCCCCTTTGGGCGAGGCATCCTTGCTGTGGCACACCGTGCCAGGGTCGGGCGAAAGGGATGCCTCCTTTCCCTTAGAGGATCCGGAGATTGTGATCAACCCGTTTGAAACTAGTTTGCAAGATACTTTGTTGTTAGAGAAAGTTGATAAATCTTATTTGATGTTTAACGTTTGTAACGAAGAAGCAACCTACAGAGAATCCAAAACTGTATGTAATAAAAACCCATTTAATGTTGAACCAGCAATTACGCCTCATCTCGTCTGTGAATCTGAAAGATCCAATCATCACAAAGAACCCTCACAGCCCCTCCAAAGGAAATGATAAACCACTTCTGGAAAGGGTTGCCGTAACACAGAATTGACTTGACCCCATATGATGACAACAGTAGTCCCCTGCCTATCGCCGGGGTTAAGGACTTGACCCAACCCGTGATAATGTAAAATCCGACTTACCTAAGGCCTGGTGCTGCCCCAAACGGACCACCAACAGGCTTCCTGGGCTTGTTGGAACCCCCAGAAGTGGTTTCCCGTGACTTGGAAGTGACTTCCACTTTTCCGAAAGTGACTTCCGATTTTCCTGGAAACCACTTCTGGGGCCTCTGACAGAACCGGGAAGCCCATTGGAGGCCCGCTCGGGGCCATGCCAGGCCTGGGATAAGTGCAGAAGGCCTCAAATGGGCCCATGCAGCTTTCCCCAGGAGCCCTTTGTTTCATATACTGTGGTCCCGCGATCTACTGGGACTATAGTATATGGAATGCGAAACAGTGGGGGATGACTGTATTATTATAGCTACCTGGATAGCTCAGTGAGTTTGGTATCTGGCTGCAGAGCCAGAGGTTGGGAATTCGATTCCTTGTGGTGCTTCCTGCAAGTAGAGTCACCTTGGGGCAAGCTGTACTGTGTCCCAGGGCTCCCCCAGAAGATGGCAGTGGGAAGCCACTTCTATATGTATTCTCTATTTGGAAAACCTTAGAAACTGTTGCCCTTGGCTGGAATTGGCTAGATGGCACATTATTATTATTATTATTATTATTATTATTATTATTATTATTATTATTATTATTATTATTATTATTATTATTATTAAATTCATTCCAAATGAAATTCCGTTAAGCAAATTTTCCTTTACACAAATTTCCCATAGGAATGCATTGAAAACAGAGTAATCCCTAATCACGACCATTTGTGATTGTGTTGTACGGATTTGCCCCATAGGCGATTCTGTTAAGCAAATTTCCCCTATCTCCAGCATTTTTTATGTTGTACAGATTTTATGTTATACAAACCATTTGTTATACGAGGGTCCACTGTATTATTATTATTATTATTATTATTATTATTATTATTATTATTATTATTATTATTATTATTATTATAACTTCAAGGAAAAATGTTTGCAGCACCTAGGTTGATGTTGGAGCAACCTCGGTCTTCCTTTAGTTCTGTTCTGTTCCAGATTTTAAGCAGGTTCCTCACTACTTGTGTTCTCTTCCTCCGTGCCTGTTGACAATTGTACAAAGTGGAATTGTCTTATTGCAAGTTACGATGCAAGTTGGAAATGACAAGGCAGAACGAGCACATTTTACACAGTCCTTCCGCTGAGCATTAACCACTCTGCGACAGTGACATCCCATAGCAATGATTTATTACAGTAGTTGTCCCTACCACACGATTAAGTCCTGGATGCTACGGAGCTTTCCTACATGACAACGGTATTCGCCACATCCTGATCGTTGCTGAGAATTGTCTCCTCTGCGACCTCTTTTACGTCCAACACACCCCGAGATTTAAATGAGGTGTTTTCTGTGTGCCAGGAGTTGAACGGTGTCTCTCTCGTGTGGATTCTTTGATGCCGAATAAGGAGTGTGCTTGAAAAAAATCCCTTTCCACATTCAAAGCACTTGAAAGGTTTCTCTCCCATGTGACGCCTCTGGTGTTTACTGAGCAGGGAGGCCTCACTGAAGCCCTTCCCGCACTCCTGGCATTTGAAGGGTTTCTCGCCGGTGTGGGTCCTTTCATGTCTAATAAGCAGAGTGCTCCAAGTAAAACACTTCCCGCACTCTAGGCACTTAAATGGTTTGTCACCCGTGTGGGTTCTGAGGTGAGAAATAAGGATCGAATTATGACTAAAACTCTTCCCGCACTCCGGGCATTTAAAGGGTTTCTCTCCCATGTGGATCCTCCTGTGTGAGGTGAGGTGGATGTGTTGACGAAAATTCCTCCCGCACTCCGAACATTTAAAGGGTTTCTCCCCTGTGTGGATCCTCCTGTGTGACGTGAGGTGGATGTGTTGACGGAACCTCTTCCCACACTCTGGGCATTTAAAGGGCTTCTGCCCCGTGTGCATTCCTTGGTGGGCTGTAAGAATCCCACTCTGAAACACCTCCCACACTCCAGGCATTTAAAGGGCTTCTCTCCGGTGTGGGTTCTCTCATGTGCCGTCAGGCTTCGACTCTGACTGAAGCACTTCCCACATTCACTACATTTATACGGTTTCTCCCCCGTGTGGCTCATCCGGTGTCTAATCAGGTTCGTACTATCAACGAAGTTTTTCTCGCACTCCAAGCATTTAAAGGGTTTCTCTCCTGTGTGGATTCTTTTGTGCCTAATGAGCTCCGAGCTCCGACTAAAGCTCTTATCACACTCTGGGCATTTGAAAGGTTTCTCTCCCGTATGGGTTCTTTCGTGCCTTACGAGTTCGGCGCTGTGCCCAAAGCTCTTGTCACACAGCAAGCATTTGAAAGGCCTCTCTCCCGTGTGAGTTCTTTCGTGCCTGATCAGATGGGAGCTCTGGCTGAAGCTCTTCCCACATTCCTGGCATTTAAAGGGTTTCTCGCCCGTGTGGGTTCTTTTGTGGGAGGTAAGGTGGATGTGCTGGCGAAAACTCTTCCCGCACTCCTGGCATTCGAAGGGTTTCTCTCCCGTGTGGATCCTTTTGTGGGAGGTAAGGTGGATGAGCTGACGAAACCTCTTCCCACATTCCGGACACTGGAAAGCTTTCTGCCCTGAATGCATACTTTGGTGGGCGGTAAGAATCCCGCTCTGGCTGAAGCACTTCCCACATTCTAAGCATTTATAGGGTTTCTCTCCGGTGTGGCTCCTTTGATGGGTGGTAAGGATCCCGCTGTTGCTGAAACATTTCCCACACTCGAGGCATTTATAAGGTTTCTCGCCTGTGTGGCTCCTCTGATGTGATGTGAGGTTCCTGCTCTGACTGAAGCCTTTCCCACACTCCAGGCATTTAAAGGGTTTCTCTCCTGTGTGGGTTCTTTTATGTCGGTTCAGTTCTGAGGTTCTACCGAAGCTTTTCCCACATTCCTGACACGTAAATGGCTTGGGTTTTTCTCCAGTTTGGGTCACAGGATCCATTTTAATGCCCGAGATATCACGGCAGCTTTTTACATACGCAGAATGCTCTTTCTTTCTTTCATCTTTACCTAATATTTCATGACCTGGAATTTCATAGGATGCAGTGTCGAGACCATCAATAGATCCAACATTGTCCTCAAAAAATTGTTTTCCTGTTGGCTTCTTCATTCACCCTTGATTTGCAGAATTCTTTTCCACAGCTGAATATTGATCATGTTCCCCCAATGCCTGCTGAGCATGCTCTTCAGAGGTGCTTTTCTCCTAGATCCCCTGCTAAAACAAAAACAGAATAGTGCTACAAGTGAGAGGAGAATAAACAAATTTACCCTACCTACAGAGAAACAGAAAACTCAAGTGACTGAGGCCAAAAATACCAAAGAATAGGATAGGATAGAATATTAGTGCATCTGGTTTTGCTGCCAATAAGGAGCAATGTTCCCTCAAAATAACCCAGGGGCCTGAATGGTTGCTTTGAAGGTAATCATAAGCACCATAAATTCATATGGAAGTGGTATGGACACCCAATGCAACATTTGTTGAGAGAGCTCCAAAATGATATAAAAACAATATATGAAGACTGTTGAATCATTTATATACATTTCTTACCCTTTCTTACATTTATATCCATTTCTTATATCCATTCTATCTCTTATAATAATTTATATCCATTTCTCAACCACTACCTCACTACGCTATTCCCAACATGGAAAAGTTCCACTTCCTCACCAATTGGCACAGGAGAAGTGCAGAGGCTGGATGGCCATCTGTCAGAAATATTGTGATGGGGGTTCCTGCATGGCAGGGGGTTGGACTAGATGGCCCTTGAGGTCTCTTCCAACTCTATGATTCTATGGAACAGCCTCCTTACTAATGCTGGTGGAGGTGTGACCACCCTGGAATTGTGTTTCACTCTCCTGCATCCTCCATGACAGATCATTGGGTTTGGCACTTGATATGTTTGTCTTGCTCCCTTATATTTTACCTCTTTTTTGCAGGTAAGATGCTGTAGAGGATAAATCAAAAGGAAGACAGAGAAAAACATATAGATAAAGAAATTTATAGATCTATTACTTGATAGGAGGAAGGCCAAGTGGTTTGTAAAACATCAAAAGGAGAAGAAAGGAATGAGGATCACAAGCGTTGGAAATCTTTTACTAGCACCTCTACACTTTGTTTCAATAGAAAATTTCACCAAGGTTTGAATCCATTAACATGACTAGAGTGTGGAAAGAAGTGTAGTCATTATAGAAACTTAACTCAACACCCGAGAATGCACACAGGTGAGAAGCCATTTGAATGTGTGGAGTGTGGAAAGAGATTTAGTCGTTCTGGACACCTTGATAGGCATCTCAGGACCCACACAGGTGAGAAGCCATTTGGATGTGTGGAGTGTGGAAAGAGATTCAGTCATTCTGAAAGCCTTGCTAGACATCACATGATCCACACTGGTGAGAAGCCATTTGAATGTGTGGAGTGTGGAAAGAGATTTAGTCGTTCTGGACACCTTGATAGGCATCACAGGACCCACAAAGGTGAGAAGCCATTTGAATGTGTGGAGTGTGGAAAGAGATTCACTCTTTCTGAAAGGCTTACTACCCATCAGAGAAAGGACCCACACAGGGGAGAAACCATTTGAATGTCTGGAGTGTGGAAAGAGGTTCAGTTATTCTGCAAACCTTGCCGGCCATCACAGGATCCACACAGGTGATAAGCCATTTGAATGTTTGGAGTGTGGAAAGAAATTCAGAGACCAGACAGGGCTTGTTTACCATCATAGGACCCACACCGGTGACAAGCCATTTCAATGTCTGGAGTGTGGAAAGAGATTAAGTTGTTCTGAAAGCCTTACTAGTCATCACAGGACCCACACAGGCGAGAAGCCATTTGAATGTTTGGAGTGTGGAAAGAGATTCAGTCATTCTGCAACCCTTGCTCGCCATCACATGACGCACACAGGTGATAAGCCATTTGAATGTGTGGAGTGTGGAAAGAGATTCAGTCAATCTGGAAGGCTTGCTACTCATCACAGGACCCACACAGGAAAGAATCAAAGAATCATAGAGGTGGAAGAGACCTCAAGGGCCATCTAGTCCAACCTCGTGCCATGCAGGAACGTTCAGCACAGGACTCTTGACAGATGGCCATCCAGCCTTTGCTTAAAAAACTCCAAAGGAGACTCCACCAGCCCCATTGCAGCTTATTCCATTGCCGAACAGTTCTAACTGTCATGAAATACGTCACAATGTTTAAACTGAATCTCTTTTCCTGTAGTTTGAGAACTTTGCTCCGCATCCTAGCCTCTGAAGCCATGGAACACAAACCAGTCCCTCCTTCAATGTGTCATCCTTGAACCCCATTCCATTAGCTTTGGTCCAGGACTCTAATCTGTCCAGGTCATTTTAGATGTTCATCCTATCATCTAGGGCAGAGGTCGTCAAACTATGGCCTGGGGGCATATGTGGCCCCCCAGGGTCCAGAATCCAGCCACTGGAACCAATCGCAAAACCCCCAAACATTCTCACACAGAAATAGAAACTGCTTTTTGCTGACTTCTGCTTGCTAGCTTGAATGAAAAGACATTTGATTGAACCATACAGACTCCATCTTTGAACCTTTCTTTCTTCCTTCACAGGAACCAATCGCAAAACCCCCACCTACCCCCTGCTTTGTGAGCAAGCCATCCTCCGCAGCTGCTTCTATTGCTGAGGCAGTTCAAAGTGGTGGGCTATGTTCCTTCCCCTGCTCCCCCCACCCACTGCCCAGATGACCGGCACGCTGGCTAGTGGGGCAGTTAAAAGTTGGAGGGCTACGTTAACGTCTCCCGCTCCTCCCACCCACCACCCAGATGGGGCACCGGCTACAGCCGAATAAAGTAATTTAAAATGGGAGAGCTGCATCAAGGTCTCCCACTCCACGGCCCAGAGGCCCCACCCCTGCTCCTCCACCACCCCACCAGCCTGCCTTCCTTGTGTGGCCGCTGCCTGTGTTATTCTGGTTGTGAGGATGGAAGGGGGCAGGCGGAGGTGGAGTTAATTTATTCATGAGCGTAAGTCCTATTAACTCCTAAAGAGCCGGACTCACTGGCAGACTCCCATTCAATTAAAAAGAGGGCTTGAGCCGTGTCACAAAAACAAAATAAAACACAAATGCAAGACTAGGCTTGGATTTACGAGCTTTGCTTTACAAGTCAGTACCAATAAAAATTAAATGCATTCTGAGCTAATTTATTATTAGCAGGCTAGTATCTATTCTTTCCTCTCTCTGCCCATTCCCCTCCTCCCCCTTCAGTTCAGGCACCAAACCAAGGACCGAAATCGGTAGGTTCGTTATTGATCGGTAGGTTCATTATTTGTTTTGTTAGGTAATGAAACAAATAACGAATAACAAAATGAATAAAAAAGTCATTTTGTGCCCATCTCCATTCTTTAGTAAGCCATTGTGGTTTATTTAGACATCTTCCATTTTTTCCCTGTTGGAACAGTTTTAGATTTTGCCTTTAATATCTCTCCTTTTAGGAACTCTGATCCATCTTGGACTCCCTTCTCTTTCAGTGTTTCAGTGCATGGAATCACAGCCAATATTTCCCTAAGTTTACCAAAACTGGCTTTCTTAAAAGTCCAGTATTCCTGCCTGACTATGCTTAGCTTTACCTTCCAATTGTATAAGAATCCCAAGAGGGCATCGCCACTTTTTACCTAAAGATCCCACCACTTTGACCCCGTTTATGAGGTCCTCCCTATTGATTAAGACCAGATCTAAAATGGCTGCTCCTTTTGTTGCCTCCCCTACCTTCTGGACCATGCAATTCTCTGTAAAGGCATCAAGAAATCTGTTGGACCTTGCTTTCTTAGCTGAGTTGAACTGCCAACATATATCAGGATAGTTAAAATCTCCCATTAGTATTACATCTCTCTCTTTTGATTGTGTGGCCATTTGCTCACAGAAAGCATCACTCTACTCCTCTGGCTGACTTGGAGGTCTATATTATACACCCACAGTGACTTCTCTCATTTTTCTCACCCTTAATTCTCACCCCAATACTCTCAAACTGCTTTCCCTGTTGTATATCTTGTATTTCTTCAGCAGTATATATGTCCTTAACATATAAAGCTACACCTCCTTTCATACTACGTCTGTTCCTTTGAAACAGGTTATACCCTCCAATAACTACATTCCAATCAAAAGTCTCATCCCACAAGGTTTCAGTGACCAATTTCATCATATTAATTTTGCTGTATTAGGAGTTCCAGCTCCTCTTGTTTGTTTCCCATGCTCTGTGCATTGGTGTAGAGACATTTGAGGCTGTGTGTGTTTTTTACAAGCCCTTTGCTTAACCTGTTTTTCCTCACACTGATGATCTGTAATACTCCTTGTCCTGCTCCTACTTCAACAGGCAGGTTCACGGAAGAGCTTCGAGTGATGAAGCAAGAACGGAAGAGGCTGGAGCGCAGCTGGAGGAAGAACCAGTCGGCGACTAAGAAGGCTGCAGTCATCGCACAGTCCAGGCGCTATGTTCATGCGATCAGGGTGGCTAGAAGATCTTATTGCACCCTGAGAATTAGTGAGGCCTCGAACCGCCAAGCGGAACTGTTCCGTGTGGTTCGCGACCTCACTAATTCTGGGCTGTCTAGGCCTCCTCCTACTGATTTCAGTAGCGAGAACTTTGCAGCCTTTTTTCAATCGAAAATAGAGGCCATCCGTACCGGTTTCGAATCCTGTTGCCATAGCCCACCCTCGGCATCCCCTGCGGCTGTGCCCCCTCGGTCTCCTCGCATGGTTGAGTTTGGGCCTGTTACCTCACTTGAGGCCTCCAGGGCTATTGCCCACTGCCGGCCCACGTCCACCCCCTTCAACCCTTGCCCATCATGGCTTATGAAAGCAGTTGGTGGGAACATGTCCGAATGGGCGTCTATCATCGCCACAGCCTCCTTCGGGGAAGGGATTTTTCCCTCCTGCCTGAAGGAGACTGTGGTAAAGCCCATTCTGAAGAAACCCAACCTAGCATCGGGTGATTTGACCAACTATCACACGATTGCTAATGTTCCCTTTATGGGCAAGGTGATTGAGAGGGTGGCCGCGATCCGGCCTCAATCATATCTGGAGGGTGAGCACATCCTGGATCCGTTCCAGTCTGGGTTCAGGCCTGGTCAGGGGACCGAGACAGTCTTGGTCGCTCTGCAAGATGACCTCCTCTGGAGGGCCGACGGGGGATGCTCCTCCCTGTTGGTTCTCCTGGATCTGTCAGCGGCCTTTGATACCGTCGACCACGGTATCCTGCTGGATCGGCTCTCTGGGGTTGGGATCGGAGGCACTGTTATCAGTTGGTTCCGGTCCTTCCTCGGAGACCGTCCCCAGCAGGTTCAGCATGGGGGCGAGTTGTCGGCCCCTTGGATACTTCCTTGTGGGGTTCCACAGGGGTCGTCTCTCTCTCCCATGCTGTTCAACATTTACATCAGGCCGCTGGCTGAGGTCATTAGGGGACATGGAGTCTGCTGTCATCAGTACACTGATGACACGCAGCTCTATGTCTCCTTTTCTACCGCTGCAGATGAGGCTGTCCGGACCCTCGATCAGTGCCTGGGCGCGGTCATGGAATGGACCAGGGTTAACAGGCTCAAACTCAACCCCGATAAGACCAAGGTCATGTTCTTTGGGGCTTCCCCATCCAGCTACGGTGGCCCGTATCCCATTTTGGAGGGTGTTTCCCTCAGGCCATCGGACTCTGTCCGGAATCTGGGCGTAGTCCTGGACCTGGCGCTCACCATGGAGGCCCAGGTGTCCGCCGTGTCCAGGGCTGCCTTTTTCCACCTTCGTCGAATCACCCAGATTCGTCCGTACCTGGATGAGGACTCCCTCAGAACAGTGGTCCAGGCGCTGGTGATCTCAAGGTTGGACTATTGCAACGCGCTCTACATGGGGTTGCCCTTGACTCTCATTCGGCGACTGCAGCAGGTCCAAAATGCAGCGGCCAGACTGGTGGCGGGTGTGCGTCGATTCGAGCACATAACCCCAGTTCTGACTCATCTGCATTGGCTACCCGTTGCAGCCCGAATTAGATTCAAGGTCCGGGTTTTGGTTTACAAAACCCTCCATGGCCTAGGACCTGGCTACCTGACAGAGCAGATCGACCAGCGATCAACTTCGGCCCGTCCGAGCCTTCTCTGTGGCTGGTCCGACCCTTTGGAATCATCTTCCAGCAGAAGTGCGCCTAGCAGAGTCCCTGCCTGCCTTCCGGAAGGCACTGAAAACCCTTCTCTTCCGGGAGGCGTTTGGGTGACCTGAACAAAGTTTTTTTTTTATTCCCGGCATCTGCATTTTTGGTGTTATTGTTTTGTCTGCTATTTTATTAGTTTAGTTTATTTTTATTTTGCTGCTATTGTAATCTGTTGCCTTGTTAAGTTGTTGTAAACCGCCCGGAGTTCCCCTAGGAAGACGGGCGGTATATAAGCTTTATAAATAAATAAATAAATAAATAAATAAGCTCTGTCACTAACTTCTTCCTAATGTATAAATTGAATCTCTTGTCCTGTAGTTTGAAACCACTGTCCTGAATCCTAGTTTCTGAAGCCACTGAAAACAATTCTATTGAGTTTTTTGCTGGACTTACGTATATTTTTGTAAATACAGTTTTTGTGGTGAAGGGAGACTTGAACATTAGAAAGAACTTCATGATAGTTAGAGCTGTTGGGCAGTGGAATATGCTGCCACAAAGGAGGGTGGTGGAGTCCCTTCTTTGGAGGCTTTTAAGCAGAGGCTGGATGGCCATCTGTTGGGAGTCCTGTGATGGGGGTTCCTGCATGGCAGGGGGTTGGACTGGATGGCCCATGAGGTCTCTTCCAACTCTATGATTCCACTGTGGCTGTGTTTTTCTTTCTTATGCACTGCTATCTGGCTTTTCATAGCCCACACCATAATACAGCCATTCTGCTGTGCAATACTGTAAAATCTTCAACAAAACCAGATGCACTAATATGGTTCTTTCCAAACCTGTCTCTAAGATGCAAGTTGGGAGTCTGGTTACAGTTTGGTGATCCCAGTTCGGGCAGCTGAGGAATAAAAGTATGAACCTGGTTCTCCAAACAAAGAACGCAGAGACCACCTGCCTAGTCTCACGTTTCCATTAGGCCTCTCTGTGAGACAGATATGTCACCAGCTGGTGCTTGGGCTGGTGGGGTGGTTCTCACATAGAGCCTTGGACTGTCATCTGGGACCTGAGGGCATAATTTAGTCAACTCACCAGGTTTAACAATTTGGGGTGTTAAAGTCCCACCTTTCTCCCAAAAAGGAATGAAAAGGAGGTATGTTGACGTTCAAGTTCCTACCTATGAATATGTTGACAACTAAGAAGTTCGAAATCCGCCTGATGGGCTGAAAGGAAGACCCTGAGGTAGCCTTTTGGTTCTGTTGAGTGAAGCACAGAATTGGAGGCCTTGCTAAACGAAGCTGCTCAGATAACTTGCAATACCATCCGATTATTCAAAGAAAGAAGGGCAGTTAACATGGCAAGCTTTCCCTGAAGGAGGGACTTCCTACTATGTTACTTTATATGCATTACCATACATCGGTGGTCCCCAACCCCCGGGCCGCGGACCGGTGCCGGTCCGTGGACCGGTCGGCACCGGGCCGCCTGGGGAGGCCGGGGAGGCTCCTCCCCTTTTCCTCCGCCGCCCTCCTCCTCCTCCTCTTCTCTCCCGCGGGTGGCCGGTGGAAGAGGAAGGCTGGAGGAGTGCAGGAGGAGCCGCCGCCACCGCCTTTGTCTTTGCCTCCCTCCTCTGCCCGCCGCCGGTGGCGGCGCATCCTCCTCCTCCTCCGCCCTCCTCCTCCTCGCCCTCCACCACCACCACCAGCAGCAGCAGGAACCCCGTTTGGCCCGCTTGCCCCTCCTCGCCTCCTCCCGGCCCCAACCCCCCTGCCCTGGGGCCGGCGGGGAGGAGGGCCCCCCCTCGGTCGGAAGAGCAGGTGGGTGCCCCTCCTCCTCCTCCTCCCCTGGGGCGCGCGCCCTTTGGCCCCTCCCTGCAGACGCGCTCCAGGGGGGAGCCCCCCCGCTGCCGTCGCCGCCGGACTGCACCTGTGTTGGGGGCGGGCGGGGGGGCATTGCGGGCCGACCCGGATGTTTTCCTCGCCCCCTCGCAATCGCCCCCACCACCGCCGCCGCCGCCGCCATCCCCCCCGCAATCGCCCCCACCCCGCCGCCGCCGCCGCGACCCCCGTAATCGCCGCCGCCGCAATCCCCCCCAATCGCCCCCGTCCCGGGAGCCGCCGCCGCCGCCGCTTTGCTGCCCCCGCCGGCCTCGGCCCCCGTCACCGGCCTCTCGGGGCCGTCCCGGGAGCCACCGCCGCCGCCGCCGCCGCCGCTTTGCTGCCCCCGCCGGCCTCGGCCCCCGTCACCGGCCTCTCGGGGCCGTCCCGGGAGCCGCCGCCGCCGCCGCCTTGCTGCCCCCGCCGGACGCGACCCCCGTCACCGGCCTCTCGGGGCCGTCCCGGGAGCCGCCGCCGCCGCCTTGCTGCCCCTGCCGGACGCGACCCCCGTCACCGGCCTCTCGGGGCCGTCCCGGGAGCCGCCGCCGCCGCCGCCGCCGCCGCTTTGCTGCCCCCGCCGGCCTTGGCCCCCGTCACCGGCCTCTCGGGCCGTCCCGGGAGCCGCCACCGCCTTGCTGCCCCCGCCGGACGCGACCCCCGTCACCGGCCTCTCGGGGCCGTCCAGGGAGCCGCCGCCGCCGCGACCCCCCATAATCGCCCTCATCCCGCCGCTGCCGCGACCCCTATGGAATCGCCCCACCCCGCAAGAAAGAAAGAAAGAAAGAAGGGAGGGAGGGAGGGAGGGAGGAGAAAGAAAGAAAGAAGGGAGGGGGGAAAGAAAAGGGAAATAAAGAAGGGAGTGAGGGAGAAAGAAAGAAAGAAAGAAAGAAAGAAAGAAAGAAAGAAAGAAAGAAAGAAAGAAAGAAAGAAAGAAAGAAAGAAAGAAAGGGGAAGGAGGAAGGGAGGAAGAAAGAAAGAAAGGGGGAGAAGGAGGAAGGGAGAGAGAGAGAGAAAGAAAAAGAAAGAAAGGAAGGAAGGAAGAAAGGAAGGAGGGAGGGGGAAAGAAAGAAAGAAAAAAGAAAGAAAGAAAGAAAGAAAGAAAGAGAGAGAGAGAGAAAGAAGGGAGGGAGGGAGGGAGGAGAAAGAAAGAAAGAAGGGAGGGGGGGAAGAAAAGGGAAATAAAGAAAGAAGGGAGTGAGGAAGAAAGAAAGAAAGAAAGAAAGAAAGAAAGAAAGAAAGAAAGAAAGAAAGAAAGAAAGAAAGAAAGAAAGAAAGAAAGGGGAAGGAGGAAGGGAGGAAGAAAGAAAGAAAGAAAGAAAGAAAGGGGGAGAAGGAGGAAGGGAGAGAGAGAGAAAGAAAAAGAAAGAAAGAAAGGAAGGAAGAAAGGAAGGAGGGAGGGAGAAAGAAAGAAAGAAAAAAAGAAAAGAAAGAGAGAAAGAGAGAAAGAAGGGAGGGAAGGAGGAGAAAGAAAGAAAGAAGGGAGGGGGGAAAGAAAAGGGAAAGAAAGAAAGAAGGGAGTGAGGGAGGGAGAAAGAAAGAAAGAAAGGGGGAGAAGGAGGAAGGGAGAGAGAGAGAAAGAAAAAGAAAGGAAGGAAGGAAGGAAGGAGGGAGGGAGAAAGAAAGAAAGAAAGAAAGAAAGAAAGAAAGAAAGAAAGAAAGAAAGAAAGCCGCCCACCGGGTCCTCGCCGCCGCGGGGCAGCCCCACACGAGGAGGAGGGGGAGGGGCGCGCGGCAGCCCCCCTCGGCCCCCCACCCGCCGCCTACCCCGGGCTCTTCGCCGCCGCCGCCGCTACCCCGCACTTCCCCGGTGTCTCCCCGGCACCCGAAGGCAGCGCCTGCTCCTCCTCCTCCTCCTCCTCCGCGGGAAGGATCCGGGCCCCGTCAGTGGGGGCGGTCCCCGAGCAAAGCCGGGCCTCCCCGGAAAGGAAGAGCCCCAACTGTCCGGTTTGCAAAGGTGAGAGGGAGGGGGTGGGGTGGTGCGGTCGTGCGTGTGTGCGTCTCTCTCTCTCTCCCCCCGCCCGACCCCCCATTCGCATTCCTTTATCTCCCCCCCTTCCCCACCCCCACCCCCACCCCCGGGCCATGGAAAAATTATCAAAAATTTACCGGTCCGCGGGGATAAAAAGGTTGGGGAGCACTGCCATACATGATTGCATTGACTGATTTCATAAGAACACCAGTCTTTTCCCTATTATTTCCATTTCCCCCCCTTTTATTTTTGTGTGCTCTTTGTAACTCTACTGTTACCTTTAAATGTAAATTCTCTCTTCTAATTCCATGTTCTTAGCTTGAATGTATCTTAAATGTTATGTGCTGTATATTGTTCCCTCATTACTGTGTAAGCCACCTTGCGTCCTTTTCCAAGGAGAAAGGTGGGGTGAAAAAAAATATACAAATAAAATAAATAAAGCACATAAGATGACTCTCAACTTCCACATAACCCAATCTGGATGATCAAGAAGCTTCACAAACAGCGTAGAAACGACTGTTTATAGAAAACCTCCTTTCGATCCCTCTAACCCTCATTCCTTTTAGGCCAACCCACCCACCCACCACGACTGCCATGAAAGGGGTCTAAAAAGACAGGCTGGAGGGGCTGTTCAATCACTACAAATCCCAGAATCCCCAGACTGCACGATCAAAGGCGCTGTGTGATTTTTCCCACCAGAAGACGTAGAAAATTGATACATAGGAACAGTATATAGGTTACAGCAGGCAAATGTCTCACCGCCGCTTGTCTTTTACATGGGAGTTGTAGTCCAGAAGAGAAGGCGCGCTTCTCCCTCCCTGTTCAGATGCAGGAAAAGAGGAAGGAGTGGGTGGGGAGGGTGAGGCGGGAGGAGTTGGAGGACCATTCCCCCAACTCCCCCTATTTCCTTCCTCTCTAGGAATCTCTCCAAGCTCAGCTGCTTTTAACCCTATCGGAGCCAAGCGCCCGGAGCCTCCCTCTGCCTCGATCCTACCAGGAGGCCGAAGGGGAAGATCAATGGCGTTGCTCCCCCGGAAATTCAGCGCTTCTGAGCCTCCTTTGCAAGCGGCCACCGACTCCCCTATTTCCATTTCCTGCGGGCTTCAGGGGGTCCTTAGTGTTTGCATGCGTGTGTTGATCCTGCAGGAAAGGGCATGGAGTTTGTCTCTCCTTTGAACTCCTTGCGTTCTCTTGTAGCTTTAATGTAATGTTGTCTTTTAATGATTGATTGCCCACAGGATGGAGAGGGGGCCAGGCCCGCTTTAAAAATAAAAAACAAAAACGCAGACGAACAAAAAAAAAACCACACTGCACCTACCAGAATCCCCAGACCGCAATACCACAGGGTCTACACAAGTTCTTTATATATTCACGCCAGAGTTTGGAAGCACAATGCTCTTTAGATCACAACGCCCGTCAACCCCGTCATGGACTCCACCAGCTGGATCCTCAGAGAGTTGGAAGGGATTTATTATTATTATTTTTAAGGAGGTCTTTTGAGCACTGTATGTTCTCTCCCCACAAAACTTAGGAAAAAAAGGATACTTTTTTGAAGAGTAGGATTGGCAAACTGCTAATTGCAGTTGTAGCTCATTGAATTCAAATTATGATTATTCTGTCCATGGTTATCACGGTCGCCAACAACTACTCTTCTCAACTTTTTCCTCCTGAATGAGATTACTACCCATTCTCTGTCTTTGTCTCTGTCTCTGTCTCTCTCTGTCTCTCTCTGTCTGTCTCTCTCTCTCTCTCTGTGTGTGTGTGTGCACACGCATGTGCTTAATGTGATGAGAAAACTATGCCAACTTTGACTGGTCCATTTTGTCACAAATGTGTTCCAGCTTTCTCACATACATTTTGCAAAAGTCTACAGAATTATGTTTCAAGTGTTTCTGCTTCAGAGGTGCCTCTTTCCAACTCGTTCCTTCCTCTTTTCAAGGGATCAATCCTTGACCTATTGAGACCCCCTCTTTCCAAAGAGCGTCACTGGGGGGGGGGAATAGCCCTGGCCCCCTCCTCTTCCTCCCTCCCACCGCGCTCCTGCCCAGGAGGGGGTAGATGATGCTTTAATCCAACACCAGCCCTGAAAACCTTCTGTCTTCTAAACAGTACGTTTTAGAATATTTCCAATTCTGATACACATCTACATATAAAAACACTTCATAAAGTACTTAGGAGTAGGGTTGAAATATTGGCAACTTTTTGTTATTTTTCTAGTAGCCTAAAGGTATCACCTGTTCTATTTTTGTATTTGGCTTTTGTGTATTTGGCTCAACTTGTTTAGCTTCAACTGGGTATACAGTAGGACCCCGGTATCCGCTGGGGATTGGTTCCAGGCCTTCTCGTGGATAATGAAAACGGTGGATAAGAGAATACATGCCCACCCACCCCCAATGCTGACAGTAGCTTGCTTTACGACTGCTGTTTTGAGACGGTAGCTTGCTTTATGGCCTCTTTTTGTGACAGTAGCTTGCTTTACAGATACTATTTGTGACAATAGCTTGCTTTACAGCTGCTGTTTGTGACAACAGCTTGCTTTACAGCTTGCTTTGTGGCTGCTGAATGATTTAATTTTTTCCTCTGCCAACTGTGGATAACTGAATCAGTGGATAATGAATCAGTTGATACGGGAGTCCTACTGTACTGAGATACCAGGAATGAGTTGCTGGTCCCCATACATAACAAGGAGGCGGCAAATGGACCATCAACGGAGACACAAGACTGGAACCACTAGATAATTTCTTACGGATGGCTCTGGGCGATCCTGCGAGTTGGAAAAAAGCGGCCCTGGAGACAGCCATCACCTGGGCTTCCAGGGAGAGGGCAGAGTCCAGGACCACGCCCAGATTCCTAGCCCTGTCCGTAGGCTGGAAGGAAACTCACCCCAGACTAGGGAGGGGGCCATTGTACCTGGATGAGTGCGCCCCAAAGAACAGTATCTCGGTCTTCTCTGGATTCAGTTTGTGTCTGTTAATCCTGGTCCATTCCAGAACCGCCTGCAGGCACAGATCAAGGGAGCGTACTGCCTCCACTGCAGATGATGATAACAGACTCTAAATCTCCTGATGACCTCCACCAGCAGCCTCATATAAACGTTGAACAGCATAGGGGAGTTTGCCGACCCCTGGGGCACCCCACAAGGGAGCGTCCAAGGAGCCAACAAGTCGTTCCCCAGCTGAACCAGGAATGAGTTGCTGGTCCCCATACATACCAAGGAGGGGGAAAATGGACCATCAACTGAGACACAAGACTGCAACAACTAGGTAATTTCTTTCCTTTTTATTTGATCCAATTGGCTATCCCTAGTGGACTTTTCTAAATTTTATCCCAAGCCCCAAATGAAATGCAAGGGTCTTCTGGACCAACCCTCCCACTTCCCTGGCCAAACAGGGGCTATTAGCTTCGAAGAGCCACATGTGAAAGTGTGTATGTGAGCCGTGACACTTGTTTTAAGGACTGGGATAATAATAACAATACCCTTTACTTCACATGCAGTCTCAGAACACCTAAGCTACAGACCTCAACTAAGAAATTACCTGGCCTTTTTTCCATCTTGCAAAGGACTTTACAGCTAAGAAATAACTCCTGGCAACTCCATCTTTCACCATGTTTTATACTTTTGGTACAGCTCTGAGGAAGAGGGTTTTACCCTCAAAATATAAGCAATTTTTTGTTATTTTTCTAGTAGGCTCAAGGTATCACCTGTTCTAATTTTTTATTTCAAAAAATAAAAGAAACGGAACAAATTGAATAAAAAACATTACAAAACAACCAAACAATTTGGGTGGGGGTTGAATTGAAAACAGAAAGAAAAGAAAATTCTCCATTCCATTCCATAAACCTTTGATGACATTAAAACAAAGGATGATTGCCTGGATCACTAAATCACCTCCGGAAGGAGTCATGCCTTGTGGAGAAATGAAGGCTTCTGCCCTGCCAGGGTTTATATGTGTTTTGGTGTTAAGTATAAGATTGTTTTCTTTACACCAGTGCTCCCCAACCTTTTTATCACCGTGGACCAGTAAATGTTTGATAATTTTTCCCTGGCCCGCTTGTGGGGGGGGGTCGCGGCGGCGGCGGTAGCGCGATTGCGGGGGAGGGCCGGCCCCGGCGGGGGGCGGCGGGGGATGGCGGGGGGGGGGTGATGGGGGGGGTCGTGGCGAGGGCGGGCGCGATTGCGGGGGGTCGCCGTGGCGGCCCAAATTTGGGGGGGGGCACAGCGGTGGCGGCAGCGACGATGGCGGGGCGGGGGGGGCGGGCGCGATTGCGGGGGTGTCGCGGCGGCGGCGATGGCGGAGCGGGGGGGGGTTGGGGGGGGGGTT